>OY776679.1:47365253-47667178 GCA_963675555.1 Leptura quadrifasciata
CACATTTTTGTTCATTTCTAGCCATTATATAAAAATATTGTCACGTGATTAAATGACGTCATAATATATTAAAAGTTGAGGATTGGTAGATAGGTGATGCAATTATATAAGCCATCTCATAATACTATAAAGTAATGTAAAGTCACTAAATTATAATCTGATGTACGTGCCCCCTAAATTTGAATTTCCAGTCGGTTTGAATTTCCCGCCCGCTTAGACTTCCTGTCGGAGCTCTCTGATTACCAAACACATTTCGGGGGTGGGCCAATTGCCAAGAATAAAAAAGTTAGCGGTCTAAGCCGCCATACTAATATCCATAAATACCGCCCCTTTCATTGTACTATGTAAAAATAATAAAACATTTAATAGAAAAGACAGCTTAAAAAGACATGTTCAGAGTGTGCACGCCACCAAAAGGCATGCATCCACCTTTTCTTCGAAACAGCCTAAGACATTCGAGAAAGAAAAATTATCTCCACAAGTAAATGATACATCATTCGATTATAGTTGGAAATATAGAAACATTATATCAAAATTGTTTCCGCCACCAGAGGAAGAAGAAGACGATGAGCACGGACTGAGACGGAATGAAAACAGAAACAGCGATGATGAAGAACCGCAGTATGATGTATATTCGGTGTGTAAATATCAAAAAGCGTCCCCTGATGGGCGTAGATTGGATTGGAATGAAAACACGGATCCAAACATCATTGTCGACATGATTCGCATTAATATCGGTTTGGGTTTGAGATATGATACACATATAAATACTTTACGAGATATGGGAATTATTGAATAAATTTACTGACTTCTATGGTGGACTATCATGAAGAGGGTTGTATTATCACAATTTCGTGGATAAATTAATGGAAGTGGTATACGACGCGCTAAAAGAGGCAAAATCTACAGAATTCTTCTTTCAATGACGCCAGAGCAGGTGTTGAGAATAAGAAAAATTGTTGACGAGAAAGTTGCATCCTTTTTAACGTATTAAATAAAAATTGTAATTAAAGACAACTATTATTTACTATATAAACTTTTCAGAAGTTTATAAAATTACTGTAAACTTGTTGAAATAAATAAAATCAAGCAATTTTTTATTTTACCAGAAACTTCAAATGTAATCACTCGAGGACTAAGTAAAATTAAAGAACCAGGAAGATTTGGAAATGTTACAGTGCTTTATGAAAACAATCAATACAGAACCTACAATTAATTTTTTTCTCAGGCAATGCTTTTATGTTACACATTGTAGAATAAATAATAATTATTAAACCAACATCGTTAATAAAAAACTAATTTCAATTACACGAGTTATCAATAACTCACCAAATATACCCCTCAAACCCGTGTATTAAGAACTTAAAAATGATTAGGAATTAAAATTGATAATTTTTGTATGTATGCATCAAGTACTTAAAGTGAGAATTTTTTTTATAATAAATTAACAGAATCAACGGCTCTTTGTGAACGAAATGTAAGATATTCTGGAAAATATCTCTAGTAGGAAACAAAATGACTATATATTCTATAAAACACTTGACGCTATTTTTAAGGACCCTGTATATATTTATGTAAAGCAATTAAATCCGCTAGTTGATTAGATGATATTTAGATTTTTTATTTAAAACAGCTTCTTCGAAAGTCTTAGGAATTAGATGTGTGCAAAAAGTCTTTTTTTTTTAACACTTATTCAAAAGCAGAGAATAAACTAATATTATAGGAAGAATATTATTCTCTTACGATTAATGTAATTTTGTGGATGAGAAAGTTTATTTTATCTTATCACATATGGTTAAAGCTCTGATTTATAGCAAGGATTTCAAAGAGGATGAAGACAATAGATCAGTTGTTTATATATTTTAGCATCATATGAAAGGAGTATATTATTTTAGTATATAGCAAATAATTATACAAGAAATTCTGTAAACGTTTAAAAATTTAAACACCTGTTAGCTGAAAAGTCGTTCATTATTTTTCTCTTATATTTAAGATCATGTTTCCATCTTCCTCGTTTATGAACGAATTCATTGATAATAAAGGTATGCTATTACAGTTTCTATCAGGAAAAATAAAAAAATATGTATTTTGAATTCATAGAAGTTGTGAACAAAAGTACGTAAGATCTGTTATTCGAAAACTTGTATCCGTTACCTTCAGAAAGAAACTATTCAGTACTTCTTAAAGATTCTGATGCAAAATATAGATTTGAAAAGCAGTTAATGATTTATGTTCAATGTAAAATGTGAATATACTGAAACTGTTAGAAAATTTTAAGTAAAATTCCAAAACTAAGTAGTGCTTATGGTAGTGCATGATTATCATTCAGAAAGTCTAATAAATGTTTAGAAAGAAATGTTTTAACCGCCTTCCAGATCACTTGAATAACTCTGTTAAGCCTAGAAGTCTAGGGTAAAGGAGACAGGGCCCTACAATTTATAGTGGGATCCGAGCCACTTCTTGTGGATAATATATATTTGAAAATTACTTCGCAGAAGCTGGGGCTCGAACCCACTTCCCTAGATATTCTCATGCAAAACCTATTTAGATGAGCATTGTGATTTTCAGAGGTTCTGCAGTGAAATAATTGCTGCTGGACTCAAGTATATTGTACCATATTTATCACATTAATATATTGTACTGTTTAATTTAAATTGTGATAATTAAAATAAAATCGATTGAAACACCATTTTCGTTTAATTTATATCTAGTTGAAATAACTATTGAGCGTTAGACTGAAAATCTAGAGTTCCTGGTTTAAACATATTTCTTCTTTTCTCTTTATGTACTAAAAATCTTAATTATACCCCCTTAACCAGCACGCCAATGATAAAAATTTCAATCAGTCGACTTTTACAGCATGATGTCACACATCTGGTTACTGGTTCAGTTTTAATGTATTAATTATAATAAATCTAACTAAGTATAAAAATTGCCTACCGAAGAGAAACATTTTACGATCTGTAGGGTATTAGATACAGTGCTGCCACGGGGTAGTCCGAATCAAAACAACTTTAAAATTTTTGGTATAAAAAAAACTGTGACGTCATAGCTTTTTACGATCAGAAGGAATTATTTATTACAAATACACAAAAAATTGTTAAGCATATTCATATATCTGACTACACTTGCAATGTTAGCAATTTATTTTATTTGCAGAGTCAGCAGTTCATTGACCTATGTAACCAATATGCAGCATCAGCGGTTCATTATACTTGTACATCCGGTGTTTATTTTATTTGCAGACTCAACAGTTCATTGATCTGTGTAACATGATATGCAGCATCAGCAGTTCATTGTAATTACACATCTTGTGTTTATTTTATTTGCAGACTCGGCAGTTCATTGACCTATGAAACATGATATGTGACATCCGCGGTCCATTGTACTTATGCATCCGGTGTTTATTTAATTTGCAGATTCAGCAGTTCATTGACCTATGTGATTCACTAGGAGGAGGGGGAATCCAGTAAAGCATGTTATGTGGCAAATTTGTTCTGCTATCCTTTGGGTTCATAAGTACACATTATCACGAAATATGTTTGATTTAATTTTTAATTTGAAATGTTACCATTAATAAATGTCGATCCTTTTGGATACATTTTAATTTATACAAGCGGTAAGCTTGTCACAAAGTAATTATTCCAGTTGATAACGTGTAACCTTAATCCGAAACTCGACTTGCATCTCCAGAAGTTCTTTTTTTCATTTCTAATAGTTATATAAAAATATTATCACGTGATCAAATGGTGATTAATGATTGCAATGATTGAAGTGGATCAATTGTCAAATATTTCGTGAGCATTTTAGACAGCGCGAGGGCCCCCCCATTTAATAGTAATTATATAAGAAAATATTGTCACGTGATCAAATGACGTCATGATATATTAAAAGTTTGAGGATTGGTGGATAAGTGGCGGAAGTATATAAGTATAAGTATATAAGCCATAATACTATAAAATAATGCAATGTCACTAAATTATAATCTGATGTACGTGCAGTAGTAGAATTTGCCGCCTAAATTTGAATTTCCAGTCGGTTTGAATTTCCCGCCAACTTAGATTTCTGTCGGTGCTCTCTGATTGCCAAACACATTTCGGGGGTGGGCCAATTACCAAAAATATTTCGAGGGTGGACCAATTGCCAAGAATATTTCGAGGGTGGGCCAATTGCCAAGAATAAAAAAGTTCCCACGATCATCAAAATTTTCCCACGTACTCTATGATTGCCAAAAACATTTCAGGGGTAGGCCAATTGCCAAAAATACCTCGAGGGTGGGCCAATTGCCAAAAATAAAAAAGTTCCCACGGTCATCAAACTTTTCCTACGCTCAAGTGGGGCCGTGACCTAGCGGCTCATCTTCCAAATTATGGAATCCCACCATTCGACCAATAAGCGCGGTGCACTCATCGACCAATCACATTATGTAGGCGGAGTTTCCCCACCAATCGATAAATTACAATACATGGGTGGGGTTTATCTCGACCAATCACAATAAGTGGGTTGAGATTCACCTCCCACCAATCGACCAATCATATTAAAAGGGGTGTGGTTTATCCCCTCCACTCAACCAATCCCCTTAGGTGGGCGGGGCTTATCCCCTCCCATCGACCAATCATGTTTGAGGTGGGCGAGGAGTGGGGGGTATACATGGAGGTATGGAGGGGGGTACGCGGCTTTCTTATTATTAACCTACTTTCTTGATTTCTATTGGTTGCTTACTAATCACAATCACTTTGTTCAAGACGAACGAAAGCAGCTATACTTTGAAGTTTAATTTGTTTTTTGTTTTGATCCTAAATCTGCCTAGTAATATTTACACTTTTATTTAATAAAAAATCGTTTTTTTTTAGTGTATCTATTATTTCTCAATTAATTATTCTCTAGTTTTTCATGAACATCAAGTATTTTTCCGCAACACCATGTAAATATGAATATAAAGAACAGCTATATTCTTTTCCAGCGCATTTGTAAAAAGCAAGATAGTAAATTTTCTAATATCTCCAACAATACTCATTAAAAGATATTTTTAGGAATTTTACATTTTGTAAATATAAATGTCAAGAATCTACCAAGCATGCTATCATGGTTTGTCTTTGATTATCAAACGGTAAGTCGCGAATAAATCCTTACTGTAATAAGAATTTTCGCCATTTAATGACAGATGGAGCGAGAAAATATTCAAATACATTCATGTCAATTGAATTAGTATTTAGGTATCTATCACTCTAAAAATCACGATGACCTTGAGCCCTCCCAAAAAAATTCGCCTGTTTCCTCGCCCCGTCTACACATTGCGAAAAGGTGAAATCTATTACGAATTTACAACGACATCTAGTACGAAAAAAAGAGACCTGCTCGGAACACTGCTATGATTAAGCAGTTCAATGTACTCTATCTCGTATATGTCGTCGAAATTTCCGCGTCGTTATAAATTCCATTATTCAAAATTTACTTACCTCTATAAAATTTCATAAAACAACGGGAGTGTCTACAGCTCCGGGTAAATCCGTATGATTAATTTTTATTATTCCTCCGTCCAGGCAATTCACGCCGCACATGCGCGATGACGTTCAAACATATTGATATAGTAAGAATTATAAGGTTACCCATCAGCAGTCTGTAGTGTAATACTTAGGGTTCCCGATTCTCACACGTGGAAGGGCGTGGTCGTACCCATCCTGAAGCCGAAGAGGAACGCGCAGTTCGTTGGCAGCTACAGGCCCATCTCGTTGCTGTCGGCGATCTCCAAGTTAGTGGAGAAGATCATCCTGATCAGACTCGATGCTATTCAGGATGAGCTTCACATCGACGACGAGTCCCAATTTGGCTTCAGGAGGGGCAGGAGCACGGTGCAGCAGGCCGTTAGGATAGTTAACGATGTCAAGATACAATATAACCTCGGGAAGAATACCGTTATGGTGCTCCTCGATATTGAGAAGGCCTTCGATACCGTTTGGATCCCGGGCCTACTCTACAAGCTACACCACTATAACTTCCCGACTCACATCACCAAACTCATTCACTCGTTCCTGACGGGCAGAACCCTACAGGTTCGGGTGAATAACAAGCTATCAACTCGGCGGGACATTCGTGCGGGCGTCCCGCAAGGATCGTGCCTGTCACCAAAGTTGTACAACCTGTACGTCTCCGACTTCCCAGAGCTCCCGAATACCAAGCTGGCCAAGTACGCCGACGACACGGCCATGTACGCGCATTCGCACAACGCACAGGCGGCAAACATGCTGCTGAAGGCGCACATGGCTCGTGCCACGGCTTATTACGACCAGTGGAAGATTCGGGTCAACGCTGAGAAGTCTGAGGCGATATGCTTCACGCGTCGCTTCACGGAGAACCGCATTATCACTCCAATTTCGATCAGGGGCAACCAAATTCCCACTAAAAGATGCGTGAAGATGTTACAGTTCAATTTAACATTTATACATTATTTAAAAAAAATTCTAAATCATTACTTTATCTCTTACGTTTAATGTCTAACGAATTCGTGTTATCCGTCGTCACGCGTAATATTTATTATTTAGTTGTCTATATGAATTCGCAATTGTAAGGAATTGTTGCAGGTATAGGCATGGCTTTATACATTTTGTTGTGTAGCGTGTTGCATATACTTAAGCTCTCTATTTCTGTAATTCTTAAGCTAGGAAACCAATAACTTTTAATTAGTTTATAGGTAGATTCCTATAACCGACTGACGATCGGTAACACAGATTTATTTCTTCACAATAGTTTTTGGCTTAGGTTTTGTCTTCCGGTAGTCTGTCACTTTTCACGTGTAATTGGCTCGAACGCTTGGCAATTTATTAAGTGGTAATTTTACGTGCTCGTTGCGATTTTTGAAACAAGTAATTTCACCATTTTGGGATATTTTCGCAACGTTACTTTTCGATTTTCCATTTATGTTTGGACGAGTGCATATTTTTATGGTATTGGAAATCGATTGTCTTCATTGGAAGGATCTATACGTAAAAGCCATTTTTGCCAAATTTACACGAGGCCAAGGACATCCAAGGTCAACAACATTTCTCTAGGAAAACCCTCCGAAACGAGGTAATTATTTTATTTTTATATTCAAACTAGCAAAATATCACTTGTAGTAAATTGTTCAATGGTAAAAATTTATTTTTAGGGTTTTATTTTCACCTACGGTTTCGTCTAGGATTTCGTAGTTTTTCATACGATTTTTTTTTGTCTCCTGATACGAACGAATAACTTTTTTTCACTGGTCTACACGTACTTATGTTACTTCTCCTTACTGGACTGGAATTTCTTTTTTGTGGAGAGCCATCCATTTTTTTGGGTTAATTGATAGGCTGGAAGTTGCCCATTCCTGAAAATTGAGCCGAAGCTGAAGCCCTGCTGCCTGCAGTTTGTATCCTTCTTGCGCCATATATACATTGAATTTTTCTTAAAAATATATTATAAATTTTACTAAAAAAATTTCACCACTGTACCTATATATATTTTTTTTTTTAAATTTTGCTAAACATTTTATGAAAATATTCTGTCAACTAATTATAACATCTATGATATTTGTTGGGGGTTTAAGCACTTACGTAAGACGCGTATACCCAGTTAGATATATTTTTTTTTTGTGTGAATTTGTCTACCATCCCCTACGTTATTGTACTCTTGAATGTTATAAAGTTACTTCGTTTATTGTTATTAAAAGATAAAACTGAATTTGAATTTTTCATTATCGTCTCGCTAAGTAATTTATTTAGTAAATTTAAGGTTACATTGTACTTGAGCTGGTATTTGGAGAGGAAAAATTTACTTGGCGCCCTGATACATCATAGTAATTTAGAACCCCGACCATCTCCACTGTTAGTCGGCCGGCAAATACCGTTATGTCAACAGACAACGACCAACTAGTTACGTCAGATTGAGTTTTAAATTAATTTTAAAACTAGTTACGTCAGATTGAGTTTTAAATTAATTTTAAAACTCAATCTGACGTAACTAGTTGGTCGTTGTCTGTTGACATAACGGTATTTGCCGGCCGACTAACAGTGGAGATGGTCGGGGTTCTAAATTACTATGATGTATCAGGGCGCCAAGTAAATTTTTCCTCTCCAAATACCAGCTCAAGTACAATGTAACCTTAAATTTACTAAATAAATTACTTAGCGAGACGATAATGAAAAATTCAAATTCAGTTTTATCTTTTAATAACAATAAACGAAGTAACTTTATAACATTCAAGAGTACAATAACGTAGGGGATGGTAGACAAATTCACACAAAAAAAAAATATATCTAACTGGGTATACGCGTCTTACGTAAGTGCTTAAACCCCCAACAAATATCATAGATGTTATAATTAGTTGACAGAATATTTTCATAAAATGTTTAGCAAAATTTAAAAAAAAAATATATATAGGTACAGTGGTGAAATTTTTTTAGTAAAATTTATAATATATTTTTAAGAAAAATTCAATGTATATATGGCGCAAGAAGGATACAAACTGCAGGCAGCAGGGCTTCAGCTTCGGCTCAATTTTCAGGAATGGGCAACTTCCAGCCTATCAATTAACCCAAAAAAATGGATGGCTCTCCACAAAAAAGAAATTCCAGTCCAGTAAGGAGAAGTAACATAAGTACGTGTAGACCAGTGAAAAAAGTTATTCGTTCGTATCAGGAGACAAAAAAAAATCGTATGAAAAACTACGAAATCCTAGACGAAACCGTAGGTGAAAATAAAACCCTAAAAATAAATTTTTACCATTGAACAATTTACTACAAGTGATATTTTGCTAGTTTGAATATAAAAATAAAATAATTACCTCGTTTCGGAGGGTTTTCCTAGAGAAATGTTGTTGACCTTGGATGTCCTTGGCCTCGTGTAAATTTGGCAAAAATGGCTTTTACGTATAGATCCTTCCAATGAAGACAATCGATTTCCAATACCATAAAAATATGCACTCGTCCAAACATAAATGGAAAATCGAAAAGTAACGTTGCGAAAATATCCCAAAATGGTGAAATTACTTGTTTCAAAAATCGCAACGAGCACGTAAAATTACCACTTAATAAATTGCCAAGCGTTCGAGCCAATTACACGTGAAAAGTGACAGACTACCGGAAGACAAAACCTAAGCCAAAAACTATTGTGAAGAAATAAATCTGTGTTACCGATCGTCAGTCGGTTATAGGAATCTACCTATAAATTAAAAGTTATTGGTTTCCTAGCTTAAGAATTACAGAAATAGAGAGCTTAAGTATATGCAACACGCTACACAACAAAATGTATAAAGCCATGCCTATACCTGCAACAATTCCTTACAATTGCGAATTCATATAGACAACTAAATAATAAATATTACGCGTGACGACGGATAACACGAATTCGTTAGACATTAAACGTAAGAGATAAAGTAATGATTTAGAAATTTTTTTAAATAATGTATAAATGTTAAATTGAACTGTAACAAAGTATTTGGGGGTGAGGCTCGACCAAAGACTGACGTTTAATACGCACATTAATGAAACCATACGAACGGTCTACTCCCTGTCCAGGAGTCTGTATCCGCTTATGGTCAGGGGTAGCAGACTTAACAGACAAAATAAAAAATTGTTGTACACGACGGTGATCAGGCCAGGCCGTCTATCACATACGCGGCGCCGGTGTGGTGCAGCATATCGGCCAAGACAATGAAAAAACTAAAAGTGCTAGAACACAAATATATGCGCCTCATATCAAATTCTGGAAGATACACCTCCCTCAGAGACCTCTACGAACGCTGCAACGACATAATCCCCATAGCCGACTACGTCCAGCATATCTCCCAAAACTTCTATTCGTTCAAGCTGGGCGATAGTCCGCTAACAAGACACATTACACAAATTAGACAGCATAATGCCCCATTTCGGATTAAACGCCCCTTACCTTACCAGACGTTGCCAATCTTTCGGCAGCCACTCTAGCCAAACTTTCACCTACTATACCTTCTCTAATACTATCCACCTTTCACTGATATTTCATACCTTTCATCCACTTTAATTCTTTCCTGTCCCCCTCTTCTTTTGTTTTTGTGTATTTTTGTGTGTGTCGCGTTTGTTTGTTCTTCGTTTCTGTTTGTACATTTTTGTCTGTAAATTCATCCTTCCTTCATTAAACTCGTAACAGAATCCAAATTTTATATCAGAACAATCAAAATTTTTAGAATCCCAGTTTAGGCCTGCTTTGCGCAACCCGTAATTGGAGCAATTCGCGGATGGCACCCCGTGCAAGTTACGGAGTCAGCGTCAGTGCCCAAATTAAATTCAGTGAAGTGCACGAACGGCGAAAGCCAAGTGATCGTTTTAACCAGTTTTAAGTTAAGCTTTCTTTTTTAAGCATTTTTTGTCACAGCACTTAATTTTATTTACTTTTGTAAAAGGAGTTTGAGTTTTTATCGTTTCCATTTTTACCTAGCCAAACCAGTCCCGCCTCGGCCCGACTTTGCGATACACCACCGCGTTAACGCAGTGGTCGCAGGGTCGGTCCCGATGGGCTCTGGGGAGGCACATTTACTGTATATTAATTTTAATAAAGTTGTTTTGAATTGAATTGAATTGATTCTCACACGTGAGGTCGAGGGTTCGAATCCGCTTGCTACAGTTTTTTTTTTACCACATTTTGTTAACTAAAATACGTAATACGAATATTTCTTTAGGTTAGTTCGTTGGGTTAAATATGTTAATATTTTTTGATGTAGTATAGTTGCTTATGATAGATAATGTCCCTTGCCCTCGACGGCAGCCAATCATGCGCATGCCCGGTTTTAGACGGAGGAATAATAAAAATTAATCATACGGATTTACCCGGAGCTGTAGACATTGCCTAAAACAACACGCGATGTTCTGTAAGAGTTATAACCTAACTTCTAACGTCTATGTCGTCTATGCTTCTAACTTTGGATTTAGATCCCGCCAAATGGCCAAGTTCAAGGATCACAACGCGGAATTATCACACCAGCGTTGTCAGATCAATTATTTATTTATATTCAGAGGTTTATAAAAGCAACTAGATCAAAGATTAAACATAAATATACAAGATCAAAAACTAAAAAATAATATTACTTTATAAAACAATCATTTTATTATTTAAAGCCACCTAATCCTAACGCTCCTTGTCCTAACAGAGAAGTATTTATTTTTTCTATAGGTATGACATGACCTGCCTGCTAAAACTGGCAACGCTATCTGTTCAGTTGGTTCCTGGTTTTATTTTTTTAGTTCTGAAACTAAAAGATCAGTGCTAGCGTTAATAGCGCGGGACTTTTCTTTCTAGATTAAAGAATACCTACACATACGATATATAAATATTATATTTTATCAATCTCAAATTGGTAAACCACATTCACGATGCGGATTCATAGAACAGGTGTAAGCTATTATTGTAATAAAAAAGAATTATACCTAAATGTGTTATACCAAATATGGATTTTCCTAAATATGCGTATGAATATTTACAGATTGACAAAAACAAAATAAAACTGTACTTATTATATATATTTTTTCTGTTTTAGGGTGTATAAAACAGATTAAAAGTTATTAACGCATATGTAATCATCAACATTGTCTTAAAGATAATATACAAACAGAATCATTAATGAATGTTTGTACGATGTACATCATTACATATACGTAGAATATTTCCTGGAACATATACATAGTTATGTAACTATGAATATAAACTTCTGTGTATTATTTTTCTTATGAATGTTCGTATTATAAGTAGTTTTGATACATAAATTAAGATTTTATATGAATGTTGGAGGAACATACACTGGATGTACAGAATGTAATTAGAACATTGAGAATGAAAAATGTACATTCCTGGAATGATAAATGCTATCTGGGATACTCGTTATACTTTACTCTTTGGATCCTGTACAACTCCATCCAATCCATATATTCTTTTAATTTTTTCAGTAACCTCTCTCTGTCGACTGTTTCAAATGCGCTCTTTAAATCCAAGAAAACTATAGCGGTCACTTTACCTGAGCCACTTTACTTCCTCCCATTCGTTAATCACGTACTGTAATGCACCTTCACTATGACCTTCTCTAAAGCCAGATTGAAACTTACATATTAATTCGTTTTCTACAACGAATCGTAATATTTGCACATATACAACTTTTTCTAGTACCTTTTCAAATGCTGCAAGCATATTTATTGGACGAAATTCCTCCGCTTTAATGGTTTTGGCAACTTTTCTTATTGTAACGATGGTTGAAATTTTCAATGCATCAGGAACAATACCTAACTGCAACGAAGTGTTAATAATGTTAAGGAGTGGGTCAGCTATCACGTCAAAGAAGTCTTTATAAAAGGACATTCCGCAATATCGTCAGGGCTGCTTTTATTTGCTAATGAAAAAATTATCGTTTTAAGTTCATTTTTATCCAATAACTGAAAGTCTGAAAACTTATTGGGGTTATGCATTATTTGGTAAAGTCTATTATTATCTGGGATTTTATTCACAATTTCAGTCACACTATTTATGTAAAATTCATTAAATCTTTCAACGATATCATTCATATCCTTTAATAAATGATTACCAAACAACATCTCACTAATGGCCTCCCTATTTTTACTAGATATGATTTCTTTTAAGGATTTCCACATCATTTTTGGGTCGCCTCTACAGGAACCAATTTTACTTTCAAAAAAACTTACACTTCTCAGTTCTCACAACATTCACTACCTTATTTCGTTTCCACTTATACTGTTTCCAATCATTTTGATTACCTGTTAACTTATAAATTTTATAACTTTCTTGCCTTTGTCTTATAGCATTAAGGACAGTTTCATTAAACCACCCTTTATCTGGCCCAGTAACATAAATTCTTTCATAAGCATAAAATTATCCACTATTTCTATCATATTCCTCGAAAATGAATCATATTTTTCGTTGATATTATTTCTATAATTAAAGTTATTTACAAAATTAGAAATTTCATCTTGAAATGGGCCTATATCTTTAAGTCTACATCTAATTATACGAGTTCAAGGGCGTATACAGGGGGGGTGATATGGGTGTTCAAACACCCCCTATAATTATCCTTCACGGAATTTTTCTTGTGGCCGTGAAAACTGGAAAGTTAGTTAATATTTAAAATTTTAATTTTAAAAAGTGATGACCGAAAATTTGAGTAGATCTCAATACAAAGCCAAAGTCGAAAACTATTATACCCCAGCAAGTTTTGATGTTACTTGAGGTGGGCCGGCATATTTTCGATTTACGTAGTAAATTGTAATAGCCAAATCTAACAACAACCTAACAGGAGCACAGAAGCAGAAAATGTGATGTGATACGTGCTTGAGGCTGCTTGAACCAGTAAGATCTTGATTTATCTATTTATCATTTAGCAAGTATGCACTCCCGCCTCCCGCGGCGCTTAAAACGTAGTAGACATAACAACCACTACAACCAGAGTTTAGAGGTTTATTCAGTTTCAACCTAACCTAAAACCTAACTTACACTACATTGAAGTACAAAACTAGATTAAATGAAATAATGGCTAAAAGGCAAACTCTGTTATCGAATTTCTTTCAACCGAAGAAGTCAAAAAATGAGAATGAAAGTAACACGAGGGAAGAAGTCGAAGAGGATACTGATATTCCTACCAGTTCAAAATTTCAGCAGATTCCTGTGACTGTCGTGACTGACACCGACATACAAGTTAACATTTACGATGTTGGCGTTTACATTAATAAGTCTTTGCAAGATGATATTAAATATAGAATTTTAACATCTCCATGGATTCCCGAGGCCAATTTTACGTTTCCTGTAAGCGAGAAAAGAAGTTTAAAATTTCAAGTTAACTGGTTACAACGGTTCCCGTGGCTAGTGTATACACATCAATGTGCGGGTGGCGGTGCGTTATGTAAGTTGTGTGTTGTTTTTTCAAGTAATTGGGACTCTGTAGCTAAAGGTCAAAATCCGATGTTACTGCCGTTTGTCGCTGTGCCGTTTAACAAATGGCATAAAGCTATAGAAAAATATAAAGATCATTCCACCACTCAATATCATATTAGTAATGTTCTGAAAGGTGATTATTTTATTCATGCCTATAAAAAAGAACTTCCTGATATAAGAAATACTCTGGACGGTTCTAGACACAAAACCGCCACCGAAAACAGACTAAGACTTATGACTGTAATTGATGTAATCAAACTAAGCGGACGACAAGAGTTGGCATTACGAGGGCATTCAGATTCGGGACCACTACAGTTTGATGCTCCAGAGCCACTTACAAATGATGGAAATTTTCGTGCTTTGTTGAGAATGCGTGTTTTGAGTGCTGAGGATAATTTAAAACGCCTTTCCAGTAGTGCGCCGAAAAATGCTATGTACACAAGTCCTCCCATACAAAATGAACTAATAAACATTTGTGGAGAAATAATTCAAAATGGTCTGTGTGAAAAAATAAATGCTGCCAAATGTTTTTCGGTATTAGCTGATGAAGCGACCGATATTTCAGGAGTAGAACAGATGACACTTCGCATACGTTATATTGAACAAGAGGTAAATAATTTTGTATTACGTGAGGATTTTCTAGGATATGTACCTCTAGTAGAAACCACGGGGGGGAAAGTATAGCAAATAAAATATTGGAAACATTAAATATTTTAAATATTAATTGCTCCTACATGTTTGGACAGGGATATGATGGTGCAAATTCTATGAGCGGGCGTTTTAAAGGTGTTCAGGCCGTTATTGGTAAAAAGCATCCAGGTGCTCTTTATGTTCATTGCAGCTCCCATTCCCTAAATCTTGTGATATGTCATGCTAGCCAGGTTCAACATATACGAAATTGTTTTGGAACCATAAAATCTGTAGGTGCATTTATGAATATATCTGCCATTTTGAAAGAAAAAATAAAAAAATGTTTACCAGAAGTACGATGGAATAAATTGATTTCTATGTGTGAGACAAGATGGGTTCAAAATCATGATGGTCTTTTAAGATTTAAGGAAATCATTGTACCTGTTGTGGAAGCTTTAGAAGAGCTATCAACGGTATCAGATATGGAAACATCATCGAAAGCGAATCAATTTTTGAAATCCATCATTGCCCCAGAATTTGTCGTTAGTATTTGCACCGTACAAGTTATATTTAAACATACTCTTCAGTTATGTAAAATGCTTCAGACTGTAAATTGTGATTTGATTCAGGCTATGGATCTTGTGGGAAATATTTACAACGTAATCAATGATATGCGTCAAGATATGGACTCTTGCTTTTCCAACATTTTTCGTGAATCTGTAACCATTTTGAACGCTATAAATGGAGAAATGAAAGTGCCAAGATTAGCTACCAGACAAACGCAACGGTGTAACGTTCGTGTAGATTCCCCAGAAGATTATTATCGCATAGCAATCGCCGTGCCATTTTTTGACGATTTTTTGGACCAACTCCATTCAAGGTTTACAGCCCATAAAAATACAATCTCATCTCTACAAAAACTTCTTCCTAACAATTGCGTGGAACATAATTTTACAGAAGAAGATTATGTATCAATCAAAGAATATTACTCTAATCGCATAGATGAAGACAGCTTGGAAGCCGAAATCAGTCTTTGGCAAAATAGATGGAAATCATACTCAATCAAAGATGAACTAGCTAAGAATGCAATGGAGACATTAAATCAATATGATTTTAATCTTAGTCAAATATTTCCAAGCATTTTTTTTTACTGAAGGTCTTAGCCACTCTCCCCGTGACGACTGCTATTCCAGAACGTTCGTTTTCAACACTAAAGAGATTGAAAACATATTTGAGGAATTCAATCGGTAAGGACCGCATGAATGGTCTAGCGCTTAGGAGTGTACATAAGCAAATACCTATAAAAAATGAAGATGTGTTGGAAAGATTTTCAGCTAGAACCAGACGATCAGATTTGATTTTGTAAAATTAAAATAACTTACTGTTTTTGTTTTCTGTTTTTATGTTTTTCTGTATATATAAGTATACCGTATGTTATGTTAGATATTTTATTTTTCTTTTTCTTATGTTAAAGCAGATTTTTTATTTAATTTAGTTTATGTTATATTTTATATTTTTTGTTATTGTATGATGTGTGCAATAAAGCCTTTAAAAAAAATGTATTGCATAATGTACTTGCCTGTGAAATATCAACAAAAATAAAAACTGATTAACGAATTGCGAAACCCATTTTTTACAGTTCTCCATTTTTAACTCAAAATTGTAACTTTCAATTTTAGAACGTTTGACCTTGAAAAATCAAAAATTTTCGCCTGCGGCGCATATTGTATGATTTACCTAAAACACCCCCCAAAAAAAAATCCTGGCTACGCCCCTGTACGAGTTCTACGTTTGTTTACTTTAGGTAGATTAATTTCTATAATATTGTGATCAGTTATATTTGGTTCATCTAAAACCGAGACTTCTATATTTTGGCTATTAGTTATGACTAAATCAATAATACTACCACCAGTTCCAAACATATGTGTGTATGAGCTGACCATTTGCTTTAAACCATTAAACCATTAAATCATTTATTACATTTTTTAAGCGATTACTGTATTAGAATCCCATAGTTAATATTAAAACCTCCAAACATTAAAAAAGTGTGCGATATATTTACTACATTATTTTCATTAAACCAATTTTCCAAAAAATTTATAAATTCTGCGTGTGAATGATTTGGTGAATGGTAAACTCCTGCTAAAGTAAAGTAATCGTTGTTTATGTTAATTTTGATGACCATAAACCATACATTTCTTTCAATAGTTGAAGTAAAACAGACGTTATACTTAATATCTGAACGTATATAAAAAATTACACCACTAGTGTGTCTATATACTTTCCGAATTTACTCGTTCAATATTTAACTCGTTATTAATAGCTATCTCAAAATCATCTATCTCTTTTGTTACGTGGCTTTCAGTTAGGCACATAACTAAAGAATTGTTTACCCCTAATCGGATTTCATCATAGTGTTTAATCAAACTTTGAGAATTTAACACAAATACATTTTGACTTGATTGCTATTGTACTGCCTTTATTGATCTTTTTTCGACTTCAATTTTCCTTTGCAGTACAGGACATGAAACATCATAAATAACTATGGTTATATGTAAGTCAAATTCAAAACTCCATGGTACATTAAGGACTCTATTGGCACTTAGATTATTGTGTTTTGGTTCTAATTTTGAGAAAAGTTTTTGAAAAGGGAGCAGTGTCCGAGTCAAACAATCAGGATTACAAACGCAAATTTGAAATGATCGAATCCGAAGTGGAGGCAGCCATAAAAAAATTGAAAAGTAGTAAAGAGGTTGCGACTGAAGCTGATGGGAAAGATTTTTGGTGAGGCCGGATACCCATGACTTGATTCTATCACACGTGGCATGCAACAAAGATTAATTAGAATAATAATATGTCACAGACAATCTTCCAACATATTGCGAATATGGAGAGGAATAAAGTAGATAAGTTAAACTACGGTGTGGATAGGGTCAGGTATAGGGGTGGTGGAGCCTGTGCCTTGATAAGTCAAATTCATGACAAAGACAGAACCATTACATTTATTAATATTGAAGCTGAAATGTAATAACCCTAGGGAAGTAAATAAGCTCGATAAAACTTGTGTAATAGAGTTCAGTGTTCTATATGTTGATAACCAATTCTGTTCAGTGCAGTTTCTATGGTTTGTCACCATCTCTCATTTGTAACCTTTCCTATGAATGTAGGTATTTGTTATGTTTGATTTGGCATGCCTGTTTTTAATTTAGATATATGAAACTGATGTGAAGTTAGTTAAGTTCTTTGCTTGTTGAAGTAGAGAGTCTACGAAAGTGTTTTTAAATTGTTTAATGTATATTTTGCTACTTTAGAATTAAAATCTGTTTACGTTTACCGTTGTGATATTATTTAAAACAAACAAGAGGTTATGGGTCCAGGTATCACGATGGAGGAAGAACGATACAGATTACCATTATTTGATGGAAATAACTTTTCAAGTTGGAAGTTCAGGCTGGAAGCCATTTTGGATCAACACGATCTTAAAAAGTTTGTGGAAGTAAATCTGGAGGAAATGGTCAAGGCTGAAACGGAAGGAAAAGTTAAGGAAGAGTTGAGAAAGTCGGAAAAGAAGTGTAAATCAATTATAATTAGTTATATAGCAGACAGTCAGCTAGAACATATAAAAGAGAAAAATAGGGCCAAAGAAATTTATGATACGTTAAAATCAATCTTTGAAAGGAAAAGTATAGCAAACCAGTTGTACATAAGGAAGAAATTATTGTCTACAAAATATGATGAACGGAATGACATGAATATCTACTTGTTAAATTTCGATAAATGTATAAGGCAATTACGAGAATCTGGGGCTCATGTAGAGGAATTGGATATAGTTTGTCACCTGTTACTTAGCCTACCAAAGTCTTATGATGCAGTTGTTGCCATAGAAACGATGGATCAAGATAAGTTAAAGGTTGAGTTTGTAAAGACTCGTTTATTGGACGAATACAATAAAAGAAAAAATGTAACGGAATCTCATCGAAACGTAACCCCGTCAGCTTTTTCTACATTTAAATTTAAGTGTTATGGTTGTGGCAAAGTGGGTCATAAGCGCTCAGAATGTAAACAGAAGGGAAAGCCATCGAATAAAAATAAGTTTAACCCATTAGTTTCTAATGCAGTGAATGTATGTATAGAAGAACACACAGACATAGCGTTTATATCGGCGCAGGAAGATTTAATTAATAATAAAGCTG
Source organism: Leptura quadrifasciata (assembly GCA_963675555.1). NCBI lineage: Eukaryota > Metazoa > Arthropoda > Insecta > Coleoptera > Cerambycidae > Leptura > Leptura quadrifasciata. The sequence goes on from OY776679.1 coordinate 47,384,003, forward strand.
GTCAAAGGGAAAATGTAATGAAGTGGTATCTTGACTCGGGTGCAACTGAACATATGGCGAATTGTGAAAAATATTTTTATATGCTGGAAGATCTGGCAACGCCGGTTCATATAGCGGTAGCGAAAAATGGTGAAGACTTGACAGCTGTAAAGAAAGGTTATGTCAGACTGATAAATAACAGTAAAACAATTACTGTAAATAATGTGTTATTGGTTCCAAACTTAAGGTGTAATCTAATGTCGGTATGCAAGTTGGAAGAAAATGGATTTACAGTATTGTTCGAAAATGGAAATGCAGTAATTTGTAAGAATAACATAACTCATGCTGTAGCTGTTAGGAAAGGAAAACTTTATGAATTGATATTTGAATTTCAGTATTCTGAATTTGCAAACTTAAATGTAAATGTTAATGAATTATTAATGTGGCACAGAAGGTTTGGGCACCTAAATAAAAACCATTTGTTGGAGTTATTTAATAAACACATGGTGGAAGGTGTACCAACAAAAATCAATAAAGAAATGGGTTTTTGTGAAGTATGTGCGAAGGCAAAGCAAACTGCTCTACCACACAAACAGTACACTCAAGTAAAGTCACGAAGGCCTTTGGAACTAATACATTCCGATGTATGTGGGCCTATAACACCCGCAACTTATGATGAATACAAGTATTTTGTGTCTTTTATAGACATTATACACATTTTGCAACAATTTACTTGATGAAAAACAAAAGTGACGTTTTTGATTTGTTTAAGGAATATAAGGTGTCTGCAGAAGCTCATTTTGAAAGGAAAATAAGTAGAATTAGTGTGGATAATGGAGGCAAATGTGCGTCAAAGGAATTTCAGAAATTTTGTTCGTTACAGGGAATACGTTTAGAATACACTATGCCATACAATCCTGAACAAAATGGTGTATCAGAAAGGTTTAACAGGACTCTTTTGGAAAAAGCAAGAGCTATGATTATAGATGCAGGCTTGCCGAAATATCTGTGGGGTGAAGCAGTTAGAGCAGCTGTATATATAAACAATCGTTGTCCAACAAGAGCTCTTCAGTTTAAAGAAAAAACACCGGCAGAATTGTGGTTCAATAGAAAACCTGATGCGAAAAAATTAAAATTATTTGGTTGTAATGCATTTTTACACATACCAGATGAAAAACGCACAAAATTAGATCCGAAAAGTGTGAAACTGATAAAGATTGGGTATTGCCCTAATGGTTATAAATTATGGAATACAGAAAATAAATGTGTTGTGGTTGGTAGGAATGTAATCTTCGATGAAACGTCAAGTTATAAAAACACGAGTCAACAAATTGTGGAAATTGAATATGATAATGGAAATGACGTACCAGAAATAGATAAAAGTGCAGAAGAGATTATGAAAAAAAGTGAGAGTCAACCGACTGAAAGTACTGAAAGCGACACAGAAAAACATTTCAATATGGATCAGTTAGAAATGGAATAAGAGGAAAATAATGTAATGAGAAATGAGAGGAAAAAGAGAAATACAAAAATTCCAAAAAAATTTGACGATTATGAAATGAATTTTGTAGCGGCTCTGTCAACGGGCTGTTTACCATCAGAAGTACCTGAAACATATGAAGAAGCGGTAAGACTGGATAATGGATGGAAAGAAGCTATAGATAAAGAATTTAACTCATTAAATGAAAACAACACTTGGGAATTAGTGAGTGCAAATCCAGATTATAAAATTATTGACTCGAAATGGGTATTTTGTGAAAAAATTGTGAATAATAAAAAGGTGAAAAAAAGCTAGGTTAGTGGCACGTGGCTATCAGCAAAGTGATTTAAACGACGAAGTGTACGTACGCTCCAGTAGCTAAAATGACAACAATCAGAATGCTATTGTATTTACGAGTGGAATTTGACCTGGTAATGCAGCTGGATGTACAGTCAGCATTTTTATATGGGACTTTAGAAGAACCAGTGTACATGTATCAACCGCAAGGTTATAATAGTAAATCACCAGAACTGATTTGTAAAGTAAATAAGGCATTATATGGACTTCGGCAATCGCCTAAATGCTGGAATTCTCATTTTGACTTGTTAAATGTTAAATTTAGGTTTTAATAAATCTAGAAAAGATCCTTGCTTGTATTTTAAAAAGGATACTTTTATATTAATCTATGTAGATGATGTTATTTTAATGTCAAAAAGTTCAGACGACTTAAATTATGTGAAATGTACATTGATGGAAAATTTCAAAATGAAAGAATTTAATGAGAGTACAAAAATTTTGTTTCTTGGTTTAGAAATAGAGAAAAATAATGATGGTTTGATTATAAGTCAAAAAGGATTAATTAAGAAAATTTTAGAAAGATTTAACATGAGTGAGTGTAGAACACAGAACATACCTATGCAACCAAAATTAGATTTAAGTTATGAAAATTGCAATAATGATAAAGATTTGCCATATAGAGAGTTAATTGGTTCACTAATGTACGTTATGTTAGGAAGTAGGCCTGATTTATGCTATGCAACAACTTATTTCAGCCAATATCGAAATTGCTATTCAGTAGAACACTGGAATTATTTAAAAAATGTTTTACGTTACCTTAAGTTGACAGAAAGTTATGTATTGAAGTATAAGAAAAGTCAGTATAATAGACTTGAACAAATATCGTATGTTGATGCAGATTTTGCAAACTGTTCATTAGATAGGAAGAGTGTAACTGGATTTGTAATTAAAATAAATGATAATGTAATTAATTGGAAAACTAGAAAACAAAAAGTAGTAGCACTATCTAGTTGTGAAGCAGAATATGTCGCTCTATCTTATTGTGTCACCGAAAATTTGTTTGTTGGTCAAATGTTAAACGAAATATTATGTATTAACTTGTACCCTGTCAATATCTATGAGGACAATAAGTCATGCATTAGAGTTGCATCTACTTTAGAAACAAAAAGGTCAAAACACATTGATGTAAAATTTCACTTTGTTAGAGATTGTGTAAAAGAGAATAAAATTAGATTAGAGTATATTGAGACAGGACAGCAGGTAGCTGACATGTTCACGAAAGCATTAAATGCTAAAAAATTTGAGTACTTTAGAGATATGTTAAATGTTGTTTTAACTTAAAATGATATCTTTATGAAAATGTATGTTTTCGTTAGTTTTGTTAGTAATGTGAAATTTACAGAATTGCTCGTGGGTGTTGATAACCAATTCTGTTCAGTGCAGTTTCTATGGTTTGTCACCATCTCTCATTTGTAACCTTTCCTATGAATGTAGGTATTTGTTATGTTTGATTTGGCATGCCTGTTTTTACTTTAGATATATGAAACTGATGTGAAGTTCGTTGCTTGTTGAAGTAGAGAGTCTACGAAAGTGTTTTTAAATTGTTTAATGTATATTTTGTTACTTTAGAATTAAAATCTGTTTACGTTTACCGTTGTGATATTATTTAAAACAAACAAGACTATACTGGCAAACATGGCATGAAAGAAGTAAATATTGATTTAGATTTCTTACAATATGAGATATTGTATACTTAGTTTAATCATTGTAGTATCTTTCGGTAACTTTCGTGGTGTTCATAGAAAAAATGACATTTGACGTGATATTGTCACACATGGACAGTCACGCGCAGCAGCTCTTCTATTCGTGGCTGGTTCGCGGGTTCGGTTTCAGATGTTTTTACCTTGGTGGCTTGGTGCACTTACCTGTTGTTACTTGGCTTAGTGGCAGTGTTGCCACTTGTAACATATTTTTTTACTTAAAATTAACTAAACAATAATATGTAACATAATTATAAGATTAAACGAACTTACCTTAAGTGAAGTTCAATCTTAATTATATGAACGCCTTGCTTGAAATGATCAATATTGTAGTTCTACTATCGTCCACTGGATGGCGCCACGAATGCAACGTTAAATTCATTTATTATCTTCCTCTCTGTCACACACACGGTCCAGCTCAGTTTCTTTAGAGCAAGAATTAAGATCTCAAATCGAAATGATCAAGGGTTTATTTAGAATAGCGTGAAATGTAATTAGGAAGAAAATTGCTTCCTGAACATAACACAGAGTGGGTGGGAAGGGTTTGATCATTTCAAGCAAGGCGTTCATATAATTAAGATTGAACTTCACTTAAGGTAAGTTCGTTTAATCTTATAATTATATTCACGCCTTGCTCTCATGATCAATATTGTAGATGTTTAGAGTGATTTGAGATTATCGAAAATGAACTAAATACTTCCTTTTCAAGAATAAAAAAATCTATTTCCAAATCCTACTAAAACATGTTCTATTATGCTTAACGTAACATGTTTTCTACAACGACCATGATAAAACCATATCTGAATGTTAAATAACTTAATTTAAGACAAAATATAGACCTGCTGTAAAACTTCGCAAACGTTTCGGAACATTTGTCATCCGGCCGAACTTTCTAGAGTTATTGCAACCTAGGTAGTACCGATCCCCTAATAAGGTTTTCTTTTATTTGACATTTATGCATGCATGCTCATTTAAGAAATCCTCAAATGTATTCTTTATTGAACTACAGATGAGGCCACCCAAAGAAAATTTTTTATTTAAGTGCCTTAATTTTTTTTTGACATAAAAATTCTAACTTACAAAGCATAATGCATGGCGGATCTATATATCAAAATAAAGATCCGGCGGAATAAGGTATGAAGCAAGTCGTCACAATAAGTCCTATAACAACTGAATAAAATTTGTAATATAAGATGCTCCTTATTCGAAGATTCTTTTAATATTGTAAGCTGAAGAAATTTCTATATTTATTCCACTATTTTTAGGGTTGTTTTTATCCAACGGCTAAAGGCCTGTGTTGAGACCGGTTTATGCGGTATTTTGCTTACTAATTATCGTTTACAAAAGGTAATGAATAGTTATTGTAAATTCAGATTTAAAAATTTCGACCATATAGGTATCTCATAAAGTAAAGGAACTATAGGCCTAAAGTTGAAAACTTATATGAACATCATCTTTTATACATTCTTTGCTGAATACCTCACCACACTATATCTTAGAGAAAAACTTAGTTCCAGTTCAGGTAGGTACAATGTTCACAGCAGAAGTTCCGTTTCACACATAAGCTGTCACTTAGTAGTATTTCAAATGTCACAACTTAGATTTATTTACTTTTTCTTCTAGTTTAGTATTAATTGATCCATATATGTTAGATAATGGATTGTAGAAATCACTTTTTAAAAACTTTATTTACTTGGGAGTCAAGCTTGACTCTAGGTACAATAATGAACAATAATAAATTTAGAATGTATTAGGTCGAAAATGAGTATATGACTGAAGGTACAAATGTCTGTTGGTTGTATTTATAACATAAGAGAACAAAGAACATTAAATTGGCAATTCAGCATGATAAGGGATTACCAAGAAAGAAACATCAGCCAACGTGAGCGGTTATTAGAGAAGAGCTGTTACGCAATTTGTAACATGATATGTTTGAGAAGGTTAAGCCTGTCTCGGTGATATTATATATCATAGTATATCTCTAATATAACAGCTTCCCCCTGATAAAAAAGTTGGTGTTTTATGCAGCAACTTTTGAAATGAATATAAAATGTATATAAAAGGTAATGGTACAATTTGGAAAAATATAAAGAGTACAAAAATGTTAAGTCGTAAAGTTTAAAATACAGAGTATAACCTTAGCGTCTAAAATATGAAATGCAAGCACAATAAGCTTGATTCATAAAATAATATAACATAAAAATGTTAGAGTTAAAATATAGCTTTAGCAAGAAAGCGTAAAATACAAACATAATAAGTTTGTCTTAAAATGGGATAAAATATTCCCAAGGTTAAAATATAGCTTTAATATAAAAGCATAAAATATGAGTATGATAAGTTTAAATGAAAATAACGTAAAAATGTTAATAAAATTGGAATTAACAAAGGATAGAAAAATAATGAAATATAATGATTAAACAAATGAAATGAAATTCACTGAAGAGTCTAGCACTAAAAGTCAGTAAAAAGGCACAAAACAGTTTGTCTTTAGTTAAGTTCTATGTCTTCGGCTTCGTTGTCTTCTCTTCTTAAGGTAGGTCGTCTTCGTTGATGAAACAGGCTAGTGATTGTCCTGAGGGGTTCACTAGGCCTTGGTGGAGATGAAGGAGTCGTGGAAACGTTGATGGCTAGTCTTCGTCTTCTTGCTTTACACTTACAGAATAGATACAAGAATAAGAGTCCGAAAATTAGCACTATGGTAAGATAGGTAAACCAAGAAATGTGTCTCGTGATGAAAGGTTCCTTGATTAGGTCGTCTAAGTCTTTTGAATATTGGTCTAATTGGTGTCTAGCGACATCGAGGTCTTCGGTGTTCAGATCACTTAATTTTAGTGGTTTCAGGTTGGGCACTCGAACTTTGTCCGGAACCTGGTTGCAACACTCGAACGGGATTTGTATAGGGTGAGCGTCGTTCTTCACGTCTGTCGTTTCGCCTGAGCTGGCTTGGATCTTCGTGATACCTATGAAGGCGTAGCAATTTGGTTGTAATTTAATTATACAGTTTTTGAGGATGGTGTCGGTTTTTGGGGTCTCTTTCGGGCAATTGATAGTCATCTTTAGTGGTTCTGTATTGACGATCATCCACACGTTCTCGTCTAGTTCTTGGATGTTGTATCCTTGGCCGATGATAGTTGACGTTTGACAGTTTTCTGGTAGAGTTTGTAGATCCTTGAAAAGGCGGGCTTCGCATATGGCGTTGTTGTCAATTGGATATGTAAACAAATTTGGACATAATTTAGTATTGGTATGGAGTGGCTTGCATTCTCTGAGGTCAGCAATGGGTATGTACATCAAAGAATCATCATCTCTCGCGATATATTTTTGAGAAGTTGACAAAATATGATACAGACCAGTTCTACTATCTAAGATAGGAATGGGGTATAATTGGAAAACAGAGTACGTTTGAGGGTCTACTAGGGGTATATCTAATACAAATACTAATTCCGAGTTCATTTGGAAAGCTTTTAATTCAATAATATCTAAATACTGTGCAATTTTTGAAAGTTTAATTGGGAGTGGCAAATTGTTCTCTTGTAGGTTTTGTGAAATTTCCTGCAATGAGTTTACCAAATCTTGGGGGTTAATGATAGACGTATGAATTACTTTGAGTCTCGCGAAAGTGATCGAATTTAAAATATCGTTGAGGTTGTCCTCTATAAATAGGTAGCTCGCCATGAGTTGTTCACAAATTTCCAAGAATTTTAATTTTGTTTCAACTGCTCGTACGTTATACGTAATGTCTAAGATTGCGTATTCGATTTCTTTTATGTCTTTGTTGAATGTCTCCTCGTCTATTAGTAGTTTTTGAATTGTCGTGTTAAAATTTTTAATAACTGAATTTGTAACTGATATTTGATTTTTCATCAAATTTTCTATCTGATGTTCGTCTTGGTTTAATTTATTGATACAGTCAGAGTAGTATTTACCGTCTTCTGCGTCTAAATTTCCGGTAATTGCTTTGAATATTGAACCAATTCCGTTTATGATTCCGCGTTTGTAGCGTTTCGTGTCGAGATGTATTTCGTCAAATTTAGTTTGTATGGATTTTGAGATTTGTCCTAGGAGGCTTAAATGCGTTTTAACCTCACTCGCGAATTCGTTCATGTTTTTGTATGCTGGGTCAAGGGTGGTAAGGATTGTCTGTAAGATTTTGTCGTTTCTGTCAAGAGCTGTCTTAAAGGTCGATATATTTTTATGTACGAGTAACGTCCATTTCTTGTGTGAGATGACAATGTCCGTGTCTTTGTGATAGTAAACACCGATAGTATTGTTTATTGGTGTTATTTCGTATTGAGAAAATGCTGATCCGAACAGCAGTAGAAACCTGAAAATAAATTTTAATCTTCAGTATATGGTTTCATTCTATCAAAATTTACTTTACTTGTTTGATTTGTCTCGGGATTTAACAAAGTGGCAGCATTTTGGAAGATTTTTTTGATCTCGAAAGGGCCGTTGAATTTATTTTGTGACTTACTTTTGATTTGGGATTTCTTTACATATACTTCGTCTCCAACGTTATACGTGGGGCGATTTTCTGGGATATTTCTGTCGAATCTAACTTTAGCTTTTTGTTTTTGCGCTTCAGTCCGACTGCGTGCAATTTGGTAATAGTGGGATATCCTATTATTTAAGTCCTTAACATATTTAGTTATTAGGTCTTTTTGGTTGTACAGGGTCTCTGGTGGTCTATTAGCTGTGTGTCCAAAGATCAGTTCGTATGGCGTAAAACCGTGCGTTTTATTAACCGAATTATTATGGCATATTACTGCATACGGCAATATGGTAAAAGGATGTTCATTTGGGTTTTCAGTTTTGTGAATTCTGATCATTTCGGCTAAGGTAGCATGAAAGCGTTCTATAGAACCGTTAGATTGGGGATGTCCTACGCTAGAATATGTCAGTTTTATATCGTAGAGGGTACAGAGGTCTTTTAGTAAGTTGTTGTCGAATTCACCGCCGTAATCACAGTGAATCCTCAGTGGGGTACCGTAATGTTGAAAATATAACAATAGGGTATTTACCACAGATTTTGCGCTTTTATCCGGTACTGCATAGGCTTGTGTGAATTTTGTAAGTTCGTCACGGATAGTTAGAGCGTAATTTCGTGTAGGAAATTCGAATAGGTCGATGTTAATTCTTTCGAAAGGCGTTCTTGGAGTTTCAGTGATTACTAGAGGGTTGTTAAGGTTTTTACGGCAAACTTTAGTCCGTTGACAAATTTCGCAATTTTTTATGAAATTTTCAACATCTTTTGTTAGTCCTTGCCAATTGTATTTATTTTTGATCCTACGCATAGTCTCGTTTATTCCGCGATGCAGGTTGTTTTTGCCGGTATGGTTTTGGTCAAGAATTATCGGTCTTTGGTCTTCGTCAGGTGTTTGTACTAGATTTTGACAGATAATGAGTTTTAGGTCCTTTTCTGCGAAGATAAATGACAGAATTTCGAGTATGGGGAGGTCTAAGTTATTTTCGACATGGTAAGTATTAGAAAGATCTAATTCATTTTGATTTTTGTATATTGCTAAGAACAAATGTTCTACTACGGATTCAGGGTCAAAGGGTAGAGGAATGATATAGTATTTCCTATGTCTAACCGATCTACTAGAGAGGATATTTATTTTGTCGTCGTAAAATTCGGGGTTTTCCTCGAAAATGTCGTCAATAATTTGGTGATGAAAATCTCTTTGGTTATTTTGTTGAAAGAAAGTTATGACGTGTTTGTTTTCTCGGTCCTAGAGTTGTTTATTTGAAGTTTGAATTTTAGAGTAGTCAATTAAAGATTTGGTCTTGTATAGTCGGGAGAAAGTATTAAATTCTTGAATTAGTTGTTCGTTTGTGATTTCATCGTCATTGTCTGGATTTCCGTCATCGTCTGTGTCCTCATTCGCGGCTAAGATTTTGGAATGGAATTTAGAACATTTGGAAAAATGGTTTATTTTGATTCTAGAGAGGGCATCGGCATTTTTATTGATTTTTCCGGGCTTGTAAACGATTTCGTAGTCGTATTCCTCCAGTTTAAGTCGCCAGCGGGCAAGTCTACTTCCTGGGTCTTTTATTGAGAATAACCAGGTAAGTGGTCGGTGGTCGGTGACTAGTTTGAACTTTCTACCGAATAAATATGGTCTAAAGTGTTTTACCGACCATACTATGGCCAATAATTCCCTTTCAATGGTGGAATACTTTGTTTCCGCACCGCATAAAGTTCGGGAAGCGTATGCAATTGGTAGATCTTTGCCTATATTTCCCTGAGAGAGTACCGATCCGATGGCGAATGCGCTCACGTCGGTGGTTAGGATGAAAGGCTCATCAAAATTAGGATATATTAATATCGGAGTCGTCGTCAATGTTTGCTTTAAGTTGTCGAACGAATTCATACAATCATTGTCAAAGTTAAAGGGAGTGTCTTTTTGTAGTAGCTTGGTCAGGGGCTTTGAAATCTTAGAGAAATTTGGAATAAAGCGTCTATAATAGCCCACTAAACCTAAGAAAGATTTAATGTCCTTTTGATTTTTCGGATGAGGAAAGTTTAAAATGGCATCTACTTTACTGGGATTTGGCTTAACACCGTCTTTTGTTATAAGATGTCCTAGATAAGCGACTTCTTTGCGTAGAAATTCGCACTTGTCGGGTTGAATTTTGAGGTTAGCTTTCCTTAAGCGTTTGAATACTTCTGTCAGTCGGGAAATATGATCGTGAATAGTAGGGGAGTAAATGATAATGTCGTCCATGTAAACAAGGCAGCGTTCATTCTGGATTCCTAACAAGATGTTATCCATCACTCTTTGAAACGTTGATGGAGCGTTCTTTAAGCCGAATGGCATTCTAACGAATTCGAAATGATCGTTTTCGACTGTGAAAGCAGTCTTTTGAATGTCTTTCGCGTCAATTTCTATTTGGTGGAATCCGGAAGCTAAGTCTAGTGTGGTAAAATATTGGCATTTGCCTAGTTGGTCTAAAAGGTCAGAAATATTTGGGAGAGGGTATTTATCGTCAATAGTCAATTCGTTTAATTTCCTGTAATCTACTACGACTCGCCATTTTTGTTTGCCAGAGGCATCGAGTTTTTTGGGTACAACCCAAACAGGAGATGACCAGGGAGAAATTGAAGGTCTGATTATGCCTTGGTCCAGCATTTTAGAAACTTGTGTTTTGACTTCTTGTTTATGGCATTGAGGGTAGCGATACGATTTTGTAAATACAGGTTTAGAATTATTAGTGTCGATTGAATGTTTAATCTCGTTAGTGAAAGTCAAGTTGTCTCCTTCCAGGTAAAATATTTCAGAAAAGTCTAGGCAAAGTTGTGTAATTAGTTCACTTTCCTCGTAGTTTAGATGATCTAAACGTAACTGGTTAATAATTTCAGATGATCTGTCGGTCTGTATGTGTGAGTCGGAATTTTGAACATTTAAATTAAAAATCGATTTAAATTTTTGCAATGGTTCTAATTTTAGATTAGAAAAATTTATAATTTTCGGAATGGCGTTTGCATTAATTACGGTTGTCAAAAATTCTCCATTTTCGTTTACCCTAACAAGAGCATTAGGCAAACGAACTTTTTCGTTTTCCTGCGCTGACAGTACAGCGTCAGTGTTTCTGAGATTGCACTTTAGTTTGTAAACCTTTTCCGTGCGACCGTCAATTTGGATTGTATTTTGGCTAGAATTATAATTTTGTCGGATTTTGTTGATTTCGGGTGTTGGAGAATCGTCAGTTACTTTGAAGATGGGCAATGTTTTAAAATTTGTAATTAGTTGCCTGGTTTTGAAATCTATTCTACATTCGTAGTGTTCCATGAAGTCGGCACCTAATAATCCGTCAAAGTCTATGTCCAAGTCGTGAATATAGACTCTGTGCGGGTCGCGTGCGTTAAATGGTATAAGAACAGATTCGCTAATTTTAATTTTTTCATCGGTTGTGCCTTGTATAATCGCGTTTAATGGAGATCTATTTTTAAAATTTTCCGCTGTCTTATGCTTAAAAATCGAAATACCTGCGCCAGTATCAATTAAGAGTTTAAATTTGTTCGAAATGTCATTTATGAAATAAAGATTACTAGAATTCACGGTCAATAGTGTGTGTGTAGGCCAATTTAAGCGAAGTTCTGGTCTGAATAATTCAGTAGGGGGTTGTAATTGTCGTTCAGGTTTAATGTTTGGATTTGGTTGGACATTTGGTCCACTTCGAAATTTATTTCTTGGGTTGGAGTATTCATGGAATACTCCGGGCCTAATGGAAAATCCTGACGAGTAGCAGTATAATCCTGCGACATCTGAGAATTAGCTGTATAATTCTCATTTGGTATGGCATGTTATCGTCGTTATTTTGCGGGAAATGGGGGTAATCGTCATAATTTACTTGTGGCATGTTTGCCATATTATCAAGGCTAGAATTAGTTTGATAGTTTCCGAAGTTATGGAATTGTGGGTCACTGAAATTATCAGTTTCATGGTAAAAATTAGTATCATAATTTTGAGAGTCGAAATGATTGTCAAAATTAACGTGATGTGTTCTCTGCGGGTTTTGTCTGTTAAAGTTAGGATTGAAATTTGAATTTTGTTGATTTGGGGATCTCTGAAAGTTCGGATTAGGTCTTATTACAGAAGGCCTATTCTGTTGAAAATCTTGTTGCGGCGTGAAATTTCTTTGATATTGCTGGTTGGGAGAATTTTGGAAATTCGGTCTAGAAAATTGTGGAGGACTGGCAAAATTGTTTTATCTAAAGTTCTGATTTTGTTGTGAGAATTGTAGTCTTGTACGGCACTCATTAAAATTGTGCCCGTTACGTTTGCAAAAATTACAGAATTGTTGGGAGTTGGGACGCCTCTGTTGGTTCTGGATGGGGTTTTTGTTGATAGTTTGTTTTGGGAATTTTTGTGACTCGAAGTAGGACAGTTGGAGTTCGCGTTTGATTCTATTAATTGCTTCTAGCATGTCGCTGGGATTTCCGGCACGGATTATTTGTCCAAGTTTGGGTTCTAGTCCGGTAAGTAGTGTTGTTAGAGTCATGGTTTCAATTAGGGATGATTGGGCTGTCTTTTCTTCCAACGTCAAAGTCTGTTTTTGCACAGCAGCGTGCATTTTGGCATTATGTGTTTGTAAACGAGATACGAATGTCAGGGCAGTTTCATTAGGTAGTTGATGAATCCGTTGTAAGTCCTGTATAAGGGCTGTCAAGTCGCGTGAATCACCGAAGTGGGCCTCAAGTAGGCTTTTAATTTCTGCCCAAGTGGCAGGGTTCCTTGAATTTATTAATTCGGCAGCTTTTCCCCGAAGTTTATTTTTAATGTGTAGAGTAAGTAAAATACGCTGGTCCTCTATTAACATTCCGTTCGCGAAAACACACGCGGAAATAAAGGTTTGTAGGAAAATGGGGTTCCCGTCGAACTCTGGAACTATTGAGAAAATCTCACTTAACCTGTAGGGTTCTATGGTAAGGGTTTCATCAGCGTTATTGGTATTATTTGCTGTAGTATTGTTTACTGTAGTATTTGGTTGGTTCGCCATTTTGTATTATTAAGATTTGTATATAAATTTCAGATAAACAAACAAAAATTAATTTGGTACACACAAAAAAATAATAAAAATTAATTGTAAAAGGTGCAAGAGTACGCCACTGGCAATAATAATGAATAAAAGGAAACGAAATTGTATTCTTTTCTTTATAAGGTATGTAACAAATTATTTTTGCGATGGTATTTGCACTTATTCAGATATTATACTCATATGGTATAAACAATACGTTAACCTTTATTAGTAGTAGTAGTAGTAGTATTAAATTGCAATAAAAACGTTACAAGATAAAGATTAAACTTGATATATGTCAAATTAATATATTGATTGCAATGAAAATATTTATGTGTTAAAATAAAATAAAATATCGGCTAAAGTAATACGATATTTAGATAATATATTCAACTAAATTAGATTGCACAACTGTCGTGGGTTTAATGCAAATGTGAATGCAATGTACGAATGATAAAATATAAATATTTAGTGCAGTTTGAAATAGAAAATAAATCGAGATGATTCTTAAATTACTTACATTACTATCTTCATGCCTGGGGTCCAGATGGAAGGTCGAATGCGGTTTCGTGAGCGTTGCTACACTGGGATGTACCGTCAGGGGTATCACTAGGTGTTCCTATCCACGGCGACGTGTTCCAAGTGCCGAAGACACCGACTTTCAGGGGCCAGGAATGTTTCTTACTTGCTAATTATTTCTCGATGTGTATATGATGCTTCTTGTGAGCTTATTGAGACGTTGCTTGTTTGCTTGAAATTGTATTTTTCTTGTTTCTCGTAGATTCTTTGCTGATTGAAGGATTGAAATCCACCACCTCTGGGTTACAGGGTGTTTTTCAGATCCGTACGACTGCGCCAATGTTAGATAATGGATTGTAGAAATCACTTTTTAAAAACTTTATTTACTTGGGAGCTTGACTCTAGGTACAATAATGAACAATAATAAATTTAGAATGTATTAGGTCGAAAATGAGTATATGACTGAAGGTACAAATGTCTGTTGGTTGTATTTATAACATAAGAGAACAAAGAACATTAAATTGGCAATTCAGCATGATAAGGGATTACCAAGAAAGAAACATTAAGCTCAGCCAACGTGAGCGGTTATTAGAGAAGAGCTGTTACGCAATCTGTAACATGATATGTTTGAGAAGGTTAAGCCTGTCTCGGTGATATTATATATCATAGTATATTTCTAATATAACATATATACATATAAAGTATACAATCGATTATCACAATATGTTTCCTCCGTCTTTTGTTCTTTATTTGTATCATGTACTTACCTATATTAATTTATTATAACGTATAAATTAAGGTTAAGTAGAGTAGCCGCATGACTTGACTTTTCCTTATGCATTAGAAATGTAATGTATTTGTTATACATTTACAAATAAAGGCATTTTGTTATTATTTTAGAGGTTAGGAACAGTTTGTTGGTTTCCTCTTAAGGCGGTAGCTTTATGTAAGTGAGCCCCTAAGGTCTTCGCAATACAGATATAGCAGGGTTAGTTTGGAAAACAGCATAAAGTATTGGTTTAATTTTGTTTACCCATGAAATTTTTATCCTACCGCATTATCGAAATTTCAAAACCATTTTCTTTTAATCTTAACGAGAGGAAATGTCTGTGCTCCATCAGCTATTATAAGAGCAAGAAGAGTAATTAAATTATATGATAAATCCTTCAAGGATAATTTTTCATTTTGGTAAAAGTACATAAGTAGTTTAAAACTATAGTGGGGTCCCAATTATATTATAATCGTATCTTAAAGCATTAGGCCTAGAATTCTGTACACCTTTGTACACGAGTGTAATTTAAGACCTCATATCATTGTTTGTGTTATGGTATTAATAAGGCCTGAAATTTAATGCCTCCCATTCGAATGATATATGTCACTATGGTTGTATTAATCAACTCAGAATAAAATATTGCAGTCTTTCATTTGCAAAACATTTTAATGCATAGCTAACATTGCTTAAATTTTGCATAAATAACTTGCATAAATTTTGTATGTGCTTATATTTGGTTAAATTTCCTACAATTTTCACCCCATTCATTGAGAGACGTAAATTGCCAAGAAAAATTTAGAATTCTTGCAATAAGAGACAATTGTGGGCCTGGATTGCTGTCCCAGAACCAGCCACCTGACCCATAAACCATCTAGGATACTGGTATCAATTTGTTTTTTTATATATATATATTTTTTTCACATTTCAATTTGTCTCAAACCGATTTGTCTAATTTTTTTATGTAATATATTTTGTCATTCATTTTAAACTATCTTTTTATTTCTCTTACCAACAATTTCAGGCTGATCTATAGCAGACTGGTTATTCGAGAAAAAGAGACTATTTTGCTTATTTTACTATAGATGGTGCCCAATTTAACATCAATTTTTCTTTGTCTCCTTTTCTCGAAATAAACAGAAATCTGTCGCTTATGCTGTACATGTCAGAAAGGGTAAGTTTCTCCACTCTTACGAATGCTCTGGACCCACGGCTCTCTGCTCCGGCTTAAACCAGCTAGTCGTCCGCACATGTTGCCTCAATTCTTTCTCAAAAATAAATAATAAGAGAAAGGAGGTAACATAATTAATAACACATAATATATGATTTTTCAGTTAAATTCAATTGACCATTTGCTCACCCAGAGAAGGGCGTCGGAAAAACTTCCACTCAAAATTGTTTGGTTGTAAACTATAGAATTCCGAGACATAAATATTTTTCTTTTCCACCAGTACAAGTCGCTGCTAATAAAATTTGGGTTTTTTTTTTTGTTTTCATATGACCCATGGGCTTTTAAAAGAGTTAGGTATTTAGCCTGTTCCAATTGTTTTACATAAAGCCAATATATATAATGGCAGGGTGTATTGCAGTTATTTTTCTTACAAGTCTAGCAAATGTAACAAATACTACGAGCTTTGTTTTTGAAATGTTATAACGCCATTTATAAACATCAAGGAGTTTCTCCAGAGCAACTTGTATCATCCTAGAATCAGTATTATATAAAATTCCAAGAAATTTGCGTTACTGCTTTTATGTGTAAGGCTTTTTTTTTTAAAGCCTAACTTGCACATAACATCTAATGTCTTTACATTATTAACACATTTTTCATGTCTTCAATCAACAGAAATCATCCAAGTATGCAACTGATGTTAGTTGTTTTCCTCGCGCAACAACTGTAATACTGGTTTTAACAGTTTGGTGAAAACTCACATTGGAGATGGTAGCTCAGTAGGTCAACGTGTCTAGCTTTCCTTCTGAGCGTAACTAGCGAGGTGGGTTCAAGCCCTACCTACTGTGAAATAATTTTCAAATATAAATTATCCCCAATAAGTGGTTCAGGTCCCACTATAAACTGTAGGGACTCGTCTCCATACTCAGACAAATCTAGATCTCCTAGACTTAAGAGTCATTCAGGTGACTTGGAAGGCTGTTACAAAACATTTATTTATTTATTAAACTATACTGACCAAAAGTATACTTGCATATTCATGCAAGGTATTTTTAATTTTAAATCTTATATATTTTCTGTGACTTTTACACACCTTTATAAGAAAGTATGTCTCTTTCAGACCAACAGAAGTCATATATGCACCTGAAAAATCAACGAGGTACTCGTCCTCTATGACGACTGATGTTTTTGCCCCTCCGAGGTTGAATAACCTCAATAAAGTGTACTGGCCTTTACTTGTGAGATTACTAAATCCACACCCTTACAGCCTGTTTTCTCTATGGCTCTGCTGTCTTAAATCTTTCTCTTAAGCTGTCGCTGAACAACCAACCCTCTAGGGGTGTGTCCTGTAATAATAAGCCTCCGACATTTTTGTCGAGGTTAACAGTGACTACATATTGTCTGGTCAGGGGCTGTTCATGGTAAGACCTAGCACCGTCATTTACTGCTTCCATTACATGCAAGAGTTTGCCCCCCCCCCCCCTATTCTTTCTGAATCGTCAGTAACACAGTTTGGGCTTTACCCAAGGCTGATAAGCTTATTCCCATTTGTGCCTGCACTTTTTCTAATCTGCAGTCTCAGTTACAGCTTTTGCTTAATCTCAGGGTTAAGACTAGATGGGGGTGGATATTTTTCCACTAAATTGTCAGTACCACCTAAAATTAAAATACATACCTTAGTTTAAATTTTTCTTTCCTCAACTTGATTCCAAGTTCATGACCTAGAGACTTACTCAAGTCAACTTGGGAGTAATGTGGAAGGTATTTATATATGTAATAATTTCATACATACATAATCCTGGTACCCAGGGCTCGATCAATTATTTGTCATACTCATGACCTTCTAGAAGACTTACTCAAGTCAACTAGGTTTTATAATGTATCACAATAAAAGATCTACTTCGAGATCTGCTTGTCATATTCATGACCTTCTAGTGTACTTACTCAAGTTCACTAGGTAAGAGTGTTTTTTCAATTTTCCATTGAACCAAAACCTAAAACTGAATTAAATTTAGTTTTCAACTTACTATGACCACATATATTATGTGTTGTGACTAGCTATATCCTAATTTTCCCTATTTGTTGCGACTGATGTACTCGGTGATGACTCATATTTATGTCGTTTATGTTTGCGTCGCCGAGGACTGTTCTTTTTAGACGACGAATACACTTTTTAAGCCTAAATATTTCTTCCTCCATGCTGTCCTCGCTTGAAATGATACTCGTACTTCCCTCGTCGATGAATTTTCAGGCGATGAAATGTGTTTCTTCTTAGTTTTGTTCATTTTCCGGCGGATAATATCGTAGCCAACCATCTTTAGTACACGAAAATAGAAAACTGAGCTGGACCGTGTGTGTGACAGAGAGGAAGATAATAAATAAATTTAACGTTGCATTCGTGGCGCCATCCAGTGGACGATAGTAGAACTACAATATTGATCATGAGAGCAAGGCGTGAATATAATTGATAATTGTAACATATTTTTTAATCTCATCATCTCCCTATGTGGAATTTTTTTATTCGCAGTTCTACTACAAAGTATTAATGAAAATCAGATCTAAGGGGGCGAGCGTGGGTGCGTCTTTACTATGTACATACTTCGATATGTGATGTAAAGCAACGTTAGGCGTGGTTAGTAGTTGGATTGGTGACCGTTCCAACGAAGACCACGTCCTCGCCTCACCCATCTTCCAGCGGCTTGTATATCAGTGTATGCGCGGAAGCTATACAACCTTAGGCGAGGGTTGTATAGAAGATATACCATCCTTCGGAGGGGATGTAAAGCCGTCGGTCCCTTGTCTGTCGGTCCCTTGTCTATTAAATGTTAGGCAAGTAAAAGATCCCTACTCTTCTTAAGGGAAGAGGTTCGGCAAAATTCCTGGTTGGGGGTAGCTCGTCTACAGGCGTCGGTGTTAGGCCTCAGTAGCGGAAATAGGCCGACGTTAAATAAATGTATAAAAAAAAAAAAAAATCAGATCTACCGGCGGCACCGGCGCGGGCGGCGATAAGTCTGGCCAGCCGGCCACAGCCATCTACGATCTACGTAAATGTTGCAGCACTCGGTCTGAGAACTTTTTATCCTTTAGTTTTTTCTCGAGGGTTCCCTTGATTTTTCTGAAATGTTAATTTTTCAAGAGCATAAACAAATTTTAGGTACATTTTTTTTATTTTAAAGAAATTCCTATTTGTAACATAATTTTCGAGGAAAATTGATAATTTTGGCAATACCGTACCATATAGGGCATCTGCACGTGACGTCACATTTTTCAAGGTCGTGGCTTGGAGGATATACAAATAAATAACATAACCTTAACCATAACAGAAACAAGGCACATTTATATCTATTTGGGTTTTTATTTCCTCACATTTTACTGAAAATGCCAAGTTTTTGTATGGTAGTTGGTTGTGGAAGCAACGGGGCGAGAGATGCTGTCAGTTTTTTTCGAATTCCCTCAGTTTTTAACAATCATAAACAATTTACTCAACTTGCCTGTGATAGACGGAATGCTTGGATAAATGCCTTAAAAAGGGACGATCTAACCAAATCAAAGATTGATTATGGTAGAATATGCTCCAAACATTTCATTTCAGGTAATACTTTACACTATTCGTATCTAATAAATACATGGATGTACCTAAATTATTGTTTCGTAAGTATGACAAATAAATATATTTAGGTAAACCTTCAAAGTTAGAAGATCACAATAACCCAGACTGGATACCGTCTTTAAATATGGGTTATAAATCTATTAGCTTATCAAAACCTTCTAGTAAAGATAGATTTGTTAGAATGGAGAAAAGGAAAAGATTACGAGACGATGTAGAGGTTGCAGTGAATTTTGAAATTTTGCTTTTGCATGATTTTTTTGTCTACATCAATAAATATGTAGGTTGCACGTTTAATATGATTTATTTTGTTTTCAATTATGAAATGGTTGATATTCAAATATTAGGAAGATAATGCTTTGCTCTTTCCTGTGCCTTTGTTTTATATGTGATACGAACGTTTAAATATTTGCTTTGCTATACTTTTTTGAATAGGTAGGTATGGTGCTTTAAAAAATATTTTAGAGTAGATTATGTGTACATTTACATTTCAGAAAATTATTTTATTTTTAGAGGTTGGGAAATCTTTTTGAAAACATATTATGCTTTTTATAGATAGTTCTTTTTTCAGCAAACCAGATTAGGTCAAAGACCACCACCAGAATCTGTAAATCCTGAAATTGAACATGAGGCAGATACAGAAACTAATATAATATTACAACAAAAAAATGAAATAGAGAAATTACGTAAAGAAATTTTAGAACGAGATACAAAAAATTATGAATTACAGGAATTAGTAAATAAATTTAAATATGATATGGAATACTTTAAACAGAATAATAATTTTACCTTATATTATACAGGTCTTCCGGAATTCCAATACGTAAAATGTTTGTATGATGTAATTGAGATATATTTACCGAATATATGTGCTATTTCAAAATTTGCCCAGGTTATATTAACATTAATGAAATTACGGCTAAACTTACCTTTCAAAGACTTAGGCTTTAGGTTTCACATCCATCATACAACAGTAGCTCGTATATTTTATAGAACAATTGATATTCTTTATGGTCGATTGAAGGTAGTAGGTTACCCTTAAAAGTGATATATTCATAACAAAACATATTATTTTTAGAGCTGTATTATATGGCCTGAGCGTAAAGATATCATGGAAAATATGCCTCGTTGTTTTCAGGAAAATTTTGGAAATAAGACTACAGTCATTATTGATTGTTTCGAAATTTTTATAGAACGATCTTCAAATTTAGAAGCAGCTGCTAAAACTTGGTCAAATTATAAGCATCACCACACTATAAAGTTTTTAATTGGCAGTACACCTCAAGGTTCTGTTTGTTTTATTTCAAATGCTTATGGAGGTAGAGCGAGTGATAAATTTATTACGGAAGATTGTGGCTTCTTAAATAAACTTCAACCTGGTGATCTTGTAATAGCAGATAGAGGATTTCTCATAACAAACTCGGTTAAAATGTGTTTTGCTGAAGTAGTGACTCCAGCTTTCACTAAAGGGAGAAAACAGTTATCTGCGAAAGAAATTGAAACTACAAGAAAGACAGCAAACATTCGAATTCACGTTGAACGAATAATTGGCATGCTTCGTCAAAAATATATGATTTTAAAAGATATTTTACCATTACAGATGCTGAAAGAAAAATCAAGCTATGAGGACCAATTTATTTTAATAGATAAAATTGTTGTTGTCTGTTGTGCTCTTATTAATTTATGCCATAGTACCATTAGATTAAATGTCTCCTAGAAAAATACATTCATTATTATTTTATTTTATGCACCTTGCGCACCTGCTCTTTAGTTTTCAACGACTTTCAATTCTATAGACATAGGCATACATATTTGTTTTACTCCCTGTTTTGAGACATTAAAACATTCTTTTATTCTTTTTCGTGCAAAAAAAATTAAAACTAGCAAACAGCACAGAAATAAAATATTTACATGTTATGCATGAGTTTATTAACATATACTTGTTGTGAACTAACATATTTACAATAAAATATATTTATATAAAATATTTATTAGTTCATTTTAATTACAACTATCCAATAATACAACATAGAACCATTTTATAGATTAAGAATAATAACTAATTCAAGAAATCAACAAAATTATTCCTATACCACTTATATGAAAATATAACGTGATCAGTTTGGGATGCGAAAACCCATTTCACACAGGAAGGGAATTATGTATACTTACATTTAAGCGAACATACATATCTACAAACAACTATGGTTAGGACAGGTGCCACCCATTAAATTAAGGAGGAAAGTATCATAACTTTGAAATGAGTTGTCTAATAATATATTTTTCCGAAAATCGTTCGTAAATATTGACATTTCTGACAAAATTTCTAGAAGCAAAAGTCAATATTTCCTTGCAGTTAGTCATTGCCAGGCAACGAAAAATAACTGTTTCACAACTAATGATTATTTTCTACTTTTATATGTTGTTTATGTGTATAAACTAGTAAACAATAAATAACAGTCAACACCATAGCAACCATTCCATGACTTTCCCAATTACAATGATTTTTACAAATATAAAAATTAATTTGTCAAATGAATTGTCAAATTTAAAAAAATATTATTCAAATAAAATTCCATTAAAAGAAAGTGTTGGATAAAATTTTGTATTGCACACGTGTGTAATTGCACATTAGTCACTTAAGAAAATTAGCCACTCGACCTAACGGTCTCGTGGCTAACTTTTTCTTGCGTGACTAATGTGCATAATTACACACTAGTACAATAATTAACTATTCTTTACAGTTATTATTTATGTACTACGAAAATGATTAAAACTTCTGTTAAATTTGACAATTTAATATTAATACGTTTCCATAGTTACGCAACAAATGTTACTAAGAGTTTCATGGCAATACTTATTTATGAATAAAATTAATCATGCTTTTTCAAAATTAAACAAGATTTTAATTTCTTTCGTTTTTTAAACGATTTTCGGAAAAATAGTATGTATACCTCGTACGAAAAGCCACATTCCTGGACTCCGTGTTGCTTGTCTCGGCTTGCGCCTCTACAACCAATCTTCACAGTCGTCCGGGAATGTTACACTTTTCCTACTAGGTATACAATATACTATTTGCACACATTTGAAATTTTGCAGAAGTAGTTACATAAAACACCCCTTTAAAAATGAATTTCAGACTAATAAAAGAAACCATTTATTACTGTTCATAAACAAAGAACTATTATCGCAGCACATAACGCATAATTTAATAGGGTATTTCCGAGGGTATTTCACTTTAAAGATTGAGTAGGTATATTGTCATTAGTCAACAATTTCTTCTTGAGGGGCAGGCCAGTGTTCAGTTTCATTACCTCTTGTGTAAAACTTTCCCAACAATTCAGGTACTATTACATTATAGAAGAACATCGAAGCAGTTTTACTTTCTGCTTCCCAAAAAGTCTCATTTAAATATATCCGTTCCATAATAAACTTATTTTTATTCCAAACAACAAAGTCGCAATAACCTAACCTAGTGATGCCTAACTGCATTTGTATTTGATAATAATAAGCATGATTTTCACTCAGGCGGCTTTCCCCATCCAAATTTTGTATTCCCACTTTTTTCAAGACTTCCATGTCTGTCACATCCAAGTCTTTAGCACAATATGGACATTTTATTTCCACACATCCTAATCCACAACAATCGCAGGAAACTAGACCATCTGGTGAAGCTCCAAAATGAGGAAAACTGGGGTTTATACATAAACCTACTGGTTCTGCACCAAAACCCTCGTGACTATGTTCCATATGCGACGTATAACTATTTAAAGCTTCCTTTTCATGCTCACACCCATATATTGTAGCTTTTGTCTTAAATCTTGTTCGAAAAGGATAACATATTGCCTTTATTAA
Organism: Leptura quadrifasciata; assembly: GCA_963675555.1. Taxonomy (NCBI): domain Eukaryota; kingdom Metazoa; phylum Arthropoda; class Insecta; order Coleoptera; family Cerambycidae; genus Leptura; species Leptura quadrifasciata. The sequence continues at coordinate 47,406,959 of OY776679.1, forward strand.
AGAGTGTGAGGGTTTATGTAAATTGGTTCGGCAAACGGCTTTAAATTTAGAAGCCGTTATACGACCCGCTCTATAATTGAACCATGCCTTTGAACTAGCCTGTTTATTAGTTGCCTTTTCAATTTCCTTGCATGAATCTATTGAAATTTGAAAGTCCAGCTGTGATCCTAGAAATAATTAAATTATGAATGGGCACTAAATGTTTTAAGGGGCATTACTTACCAATTTCCACTAATTTCTCCAACGTTTCTTGTTCATATTCAAGTTTATATAAGCTACTGAACATGTGGGTGGTCCTTTCATTGTGCATTTCTTTAATTTCTTCTGAAAATGGTGGGACGATAGCATGCAATACACATCCTTTTCTTGTTTCTTTTAAATAGATAAATTTAGATAAATAGTTACAAAACTTTACACAATTTACATCGAATCTATTATACAACAGTAAACAAAACACAAATATAAGTTAAATAAATACTTTAAAATAAATTGCACAAATATAACTATTAATACAACTGGTTTACCTATTTAAAAATGTTGAGACAACAACTATTAAAGGGAATGACTAGAGGAGAAAAAAAACCTTTACACTATTTTTATATGACTGATTAAACTGCTCTTAAAATTTGCTAAATTTGCTGCATCCTTTATTTTTTGAGGCAATGAATTATATTCATTTAGCCCTTTAAAAAACATAGAATTCATAGCCTTTTTTGAGTTAGTCCGTTCAATATGTATATTATTTCGATACCTTGTATTATACTCGTGAATTTCATGGTTAAAAGTGACAAATGATTTCAAATAAGAAGGCAATAGGCCCTTTAATATTTTATATATAAATATCATGGTGAAGTAGTACAACCTATGATGTACTGATTGCCAGTTTAATACCTCAAGCATCAAGTTTATCGGAGTATACCTGTTACACCGTAGTATTATTCTCATACCCCGGTTCTGAAGCTTTTGTAGTGCTGATTGGCTGTTTTTGTCTAATAAATATAATAACGATGAACAGTAGTTAAAATGAGGTTGAATGATTGTGTTATACACTAATAATCTACTTGCCATTGATAAATTAACAGATACCCTATAAAAGAAAAATAGTTTCTTTCTTATCTTTTTTTGAATATACTGGAAGTGACTCTTAAATGACAGAGTATTGTCCAAAATAAATCCCAGTTATTTAAACTCTGACACAATTTCGATCGAACTATTATTTATTTGTAAGTTGATATTATTAATATCAATATTTGCATGTTTGTATGATGTTGTTATTATCATCGCCTTGGTTTTGTTTGTACTAAGGACTAATTTGTTAGCATTAAAGTATTTTTGAATATTTATTAGTTCAACATTCATTCTCTGAATGGCTAATTTTATATTTTCATCTGATATGACAACGAGGGTATCATCAGCAAATAAATTTAAAAATGTACAATTTGTTGACAAATTAAAATCATTAATATAGATATTGAAGAGTAACGGTCCTAAAACACTGCCTTGGGGCACACCGTACTCTGTTTTCAAATTATTTGAAAAAGTATTATTAATTTTACACCTTTGAGTTCTCTCATTTAAATAATTTCTTAGCCACGTAAGCACATTGCCAGTTATTCCGTATTTCGATAATTTGTTTAAAAGAATTGATCTATCAATAGTTTCAAAAGCTCTTCTTAAGTCAACAAAAACTGCAACAATATACTTGCCATTATCAAGATCTTTTAGCCAGTTAGTAACAGTTAGCTGCAAACTAGCTTCGCAGGAATGGTTGGCTCTGAAACCAGACTGATATTGCATAAGGATATTGTTATCATTGAAATACTTCACTAATTGGTTATAAGCAGCCACTTCAATTATTTTTTCAATTGGTGGCAAAGTGTTTATGGGTCGAAATTCACTGGCCAGATTTGTATTAGCTACCTTTGGTAAGTTCAAGTGATAGCATCTTTATTGAAGCGATTGAACGTATTTGTGAAGATTCTATATCAAATAACAATAGATTTATAATGTTTGGTGATTTTAACATAAACTATATGAATAACGACAATTTTTATACCAATAAAATTAGAAACACCTTTGAAATGTTAGGCTTAGAGCAAATGATTAATACCCCAACACGTGTTACAAATAATAGTTCCACCCTTATTGATTATATAGTGACTAACCAAAGTAAGTTAAACGTGGGTATATTAAATACAATAAAAGTAACTGATCATGCAGCTTTATATGCGAATCTGGTGTGTGAAAATAATAGGAATCTTAATATACAGTCCATTAGTACACATCACAGACGTTTAGATGATAAAAAAATACGTGAAATCAACATGGAACTTATAGCTACAGAGTGGTCCCTTCTGTGTTATACAGATATTAATAAAATACTTGATGAGTTCGCGGTGAGGGTGATGAATATTGTTGACAGAATTTCACCACTAATAATTAGTGGAAATAGTAAACGGAATCTCCCTTGGTTTGATTTTGAACTAAAAAATAAAATTAGAGAAAGAGATCAAGCCTATAGACAATTTAAAAAGAGCAATAACGTCAGAAATGAAAACAACATATTCTGGGCAGATTACAAAAAATATAGAAATGAGTTTAATATGTTAAAATTTAAAAAGAAAAAGTATTACGAAGATAAAATTGATACTAACAGGGGAAATCCCAGATTAATGTGGAAAACTTTAAAACAATTAATAAAAGGGGAAGAGCACAGTTTTAATATTAAAACAATATCATTTGATATTAATAACTCAAAAGTTTTAGTTTCTGAGCCAACTGAACTGGCAAACCATTTTAATAACTATACCTAAGCGGAACATAATTTTCCAGAGCACTTCCCTGTCCACCGAGTCAAACGCCTTGGTTAAATCAATGAAGGCCCTGTGAATTTCTCCTTGATGTTCGAGTGCTTTTTCTTGAAGCTGTTTAAGTGTGAAGATTAAATCCGATGTGCCTCGGTTTGGTCTAAAGCCACTCTGTGTTTCAGGAAGTAACTTTTCCATAACAGGTGTTAGCCTATTTGCCATCGCTTTAGTGAGTATCTTCCCTCCAACAGCCAGGAGAGCTATACCCCTGTAATTTCCACAGTCCGCAGCGCTCCCTTTGTTTTTGAAGAGGTTGATTAAAAGTGTATCACGAAACTCCTGCGGAGCTTGACCACTTTCCCACACGACATCAAACAGTTTTTTGAGGTAGGGTATGAGCTCTGACGACACAGCTTTAAAGATCTCAGCTGGGAGTGAGTCGGCGCCGGGAGATTTGTTATTTTTTAGCTGCCCAATGGCGGTTAAGATCTCTTCCGTTGTTAGTGGTTTATCTAAGTCTTCGAAGGTGTCATATTGAGGGATAAGATTTATAATATCGTGATCGGCTTGACTTTGCTGGTTAAGAATGTTAGAGTAGTGTTCTTTCCATCGGGCTCTTATTTCCTGGTCTTCTTTGAAGAGATTTCCATTTAAATCTTTAATAGGGCACATATTTTTCCGACTGGGGCCGTACACTGCTTTTACGCCTTGAAAGAAATTCCTGTAGTCGTGTGAATCGGTGTACCTTTGAATTTCTCTGGCCTTGCTTGCCCACCACTCGTTCTTTATTCTTCTGATTTCGCGTTGTGTTTCATACTTAGATTGGGTAAAAGCTTCTGCTTTTGATGAGTCGTTGGGATGGTTGATAGCGTTTTGGAAGGCAATATGTTTGCGGTCAAGAAGTTCTTGTATAAAAGCTTCATTATCATTGAACCAGTCCTCCTTTTTTTTACTTGCTGCAGTGCCAAGAATTTCCTCACTCGCACTTTTTAAACTGTCTTTAATTTGTGTCCAGGTAGCAGCGACATCTACAGAATTGGTTTCTTCTAGTGCACTCAAATTCTCTTGAACTTTTTGCTTTAGCTGTTCGACGGTTTGTTGGTCACGCAATTTACTAATACAGAGACGGGGTCTACGTTTTACTTGAGTTCTTCGGTGTTTGGGTCTCATAATAATGAGACGCCAGTAACTTTTTCTTCGACACCAGTAACTTTTTCTTCGACTGTAGTCACTTTTCCTTCGACGTCGGTAACTTTTCCCTTAATATCACTAATTTCTCCTTCGACGTTACCAACTTTTTGTTCAACTTTATCTACTTTTTCCTTGACTTCATTAGTGGCTGACAGGATAGCATCTTGTTGCCCCTGTATAATTTTTCTCAATTCTTCCTTTTCTTCTTGTCGTTTTCTTTCTTTTTCTTCTTCACGTCTCTCCTGTTCTTCTTTTTCTTCCTGACGTCGTCTTTCTTGTTCTTCTTTCTCTTCTTTTTCATCTTGGCGTCGTTTCTCTTGCTCTTCCTTTTCTTCTTGACGTCGTTTCTCTTGCTCTTCTTTTTCACTTGGCGTCGTTTCTCTTGCTCTTCTTTTTCTTCTTGACGTCGTTTCTCTTGTTCTTCTAGCATCATTTTGCTAAATGCAGCTAACATGTCTTGCATTTGTTTTTCAGCAGCCATGCTTCTTGTTTCCATTCAAAAACTAACTAGCAAGTCTTATTTAAAGTCTATATCACTTCTCAGTTGAAAGCACTTAAAAACTACACTAATTTCTAAACAGAATGTCCCAAAAATTTCCTCACACTAGCACAATAAATCTTGTCTAATGCTATATCACTTTCCAGTTCGACTTACTTCACTATCTCCAGTGGTTTCCAAATAGAACACTATGGAACTTTATCGAATTCTTCAGAAATTCTGTTGCAATTCCGCTTCCGACACCAATTGTTACGTGCTTACAATTTTCAGTAAACACTCCGTGGATTCAAATAACTTGCAATAAGAATTTTCACAAACCACTGATTTATTTAATCACTAAAATTACACTAGTAAATATCTAAAAATCACACAACTAATAATAACTTAATCTAATATGAATTCACTACTTTCAAAACACTATGTACTTCACTTCCTAAACTTGACAACTTTTGTCTAACCTAAAAACTATCTGTCTGTTTACTGAATTGAACTCTTCTTTATACTTCACTTCACTAAACTGTATTGTTCCCCCATCTGCTGGATTCACCTCTTTATATACACCCATAGAAATGTACCAGAACACAATATTCTGGAACCCTCCATAGTTTTCTACTATGTACTAGATGATTGTTTGTCAATTGGCTCATAGACGGCGCCACTCTACTAGTCAGGGAAGTAACTAAGCTTCTGAGGAAAACTTTGAACATGAACTTAATCACATCTTTCCCCGTTAGAGGGCAGCACATAAAAATATACACCAGCTTTGAAATTTATGTACATTTATTTACACAGTATGATATATATCTGCACTGTATAATATGGTTATAATGTGCTGATGTGATTCTCTAGCCACTCATCGCAAACCACCTCAATATTTTTGTTTTTAGCCTAGCGTAAGCCGCCAACCTCTGTGTCGTCTGTTTTTCTTTGGGCTTTCCCTGTGACTAGTGGTGTTGTGTGTGTTTTGGGGATATGTAGTGTACGTCTTATTAACTTCTTCATTTTGTGTTCTATGTTTCATTTATTGTTTGTTTTTGCCAGGACCTGAAACAGGAGTAAATAAATTAGGTCAGGTTGTAATTATAATACACTATATGAGGGAAAGAATGATTAAAATAATTAAGTACCCTTGATTTGCTTAACAAGGCTGGGATAATATGATTAAAGGTTAGGCTGTTTATATTTTGATGGTGTTTGACAGTTGTCAAAGATTTTTAAAATCACTGAATGAGCAGGTCACAGTTTTTGTTAACAAAAAGTTTGATGAGAGTAAAAAGTGGGTAGCCATATTAGCTCCCGGATTTATTCTGACTTCTGACATTTTCTCTCCTGGTTTCGTTGGAAAAAGACCTCAGAACACCGGGTAAGTGACCATGCTTTTTGCCGATTTTCAACCCAAGCATTGATTGGTAAATTATCATTTTAGGTCTTTTCTTTGCTTTTCTTTTCTTGGGTCTCTGTATTTTAATCACTGATTGCAAAGAAGGCAATTTTTTATATCACCTACCTTCAAGTAAAATTTTGGAAATCATTGTCAACACCGTTAGACACCGTCAGCACAGAGGGCAGTGCATACTTATATTTGCCATCCAGAACGTTTCTCTTCATCTCAGCCGGAAATACCAGCTCAAAAGTGAACAAGGGGCACCTCACCGGGGAATTGCCGATACACCTGCAACCTAAACATTTTGCTTGTTGTTTCTGGGTCCGTATCTGATTTGCCATTCCGCAAGACTTCTTGGGGTACACGACGACGGGACTGTGCTGAGCAGAAAGTAAGTCATTTCATTCCTTTTTCTATACGTCCCAACTGAGGCAAGCCTGAATTCTGCTACTTCGTAGCCACAACGCAGACTAGAACATCGCATTCTTATCACTGTGATAAATTTATGCCATTCATTTATTAAATACATTTCTTAGCAAATCGTGTAAGCTCATAAAACAGCTGTTCATGAGTAATAACAATATGTTTCTGTTAAACCTAAAATAAATATAATACTTGAGTTACGAAAAGACAGTGGCGATTACTTAATTTGTGTCATAGGGCTTAATAGAATTTAATAACTTACTGTTTATTTCGCTGCACATTAGCAACTATATTGCATAGGATCATTTTTTGTTAAGCATTGCACACAGATTTTGTCAACAAGCAGGCATACGCCAGCTGTCAGTTTGAGGGTGTGTTTAGTCTGTGGTGTGTTCTTTAGACACGCAACGCAGGTTCAGCCCAGGGCCACGTTCGTCATTTTAACTTTACACTCCGATAGCAAACGTCGGATTTAGTGTCATTTATGTTATATTTATACATTTAATTATTTACTTATATTTGTTTACATTTTACTTATATTTCCATACTTGAAAAAATTATTAAAGTAATTGTGAGAAAAAGAAACATCTTTTCCGCATAAGTTATTTCTTAAACTCCTCATCACTCCCCTCCTCGTCGTTTTTTTCGACTGGCGCCCTCAAGACAATAAAGCATCTGCGGCACGTGATCATATGGGCGTGGCTAATTGGCTTGGAGGATAAACAAAGGAGATACCATAACCTAAACGCATTTGGATAGCATTGTGTGAAAAGTTTCAGTTTATTGTGAACGCTATATTTGCTTAGTTTGTGTGCCTATAACAAAAATTTTATTTTAATAATGTTTAGTGATTATTACTACACCTTAGACGCTGAAAGTGCGGTTAGATATAGGGAAAAAATCGCTGTAATTGGTATAGATCCGTACTTGGTAGACATCAAACAATGCAGTAGTAAAATCGAAGATTTTCCCAAGACGATATATCCAGATATTGTTAATTATTTACTATATACTAAGAGTGCGTACACCCATGAAGATTTTAAAGCTTATAAAGGACTTGATGCCTACAAACAAGCTACTTGTGGATGGGTTAAAAATATACATGTAAAGAAAATGTATGAAAACTTCTTGATATTGGGAAGAGTAAGTTACTATAGTTGAGGTTTAAGCATGTCAAGCATTATTCTACTTTTTTACAGGTTATGCATCCCCAAAAACTAAGTGAGCAATTTTTAAAACCGTGGATTGTAACAAAAAGTGATGGTAGTATAATATGCGCTCACTGCAATTGCATGGCAGGGCTAGGCGAAACATGTACTCATGTTTGTGCTGTATTGTTTTACTTAGATGTAGCACATAGAAGGTCTCTTGAAATATCACCGACAGATATAAAAGCTTGCTGGGTTGTCCCATCCAAAGCTTCTGAACCAAAGAGAGCTGCCGATATCGATTTTGCAATACCCTCGACGTCCAAATCTAATGTAAATCAACCTTTATATATACGAGAGAAAAAATTAAAAGAAGTACCACCTTTAAATAAGGAAGAAATGAATTTAAAAGAAACAAGAAAAGGATGTGTATTGCATGCTATCGTCCCACCATTTTCAGAAGAAATTAAAGAAATGCACAATGAAAGGACCACCCACATGTTCAGTAGCTTATATAAACTTGAATATGAACAAGAAACGTTGGAGAAATTAGTGGAAATTGGTAAGTAATGCCCCTTAAAACATTTAGTGCCCATTCATAATTTAATTATTTCTAGGATCACAGCTGGACTTTCAAATTTCAATAGATTCATGCAAGGAAATTGAAAAGGCAACTAATAAACAGGCTAGTTCAAAGGCATGGTTCAATTATAGAGCGGGTCGTATAACGGCTTCTAAATTTAAAGCCGTTTGCCGAACCAATTTACATAAACCCTCACACTCTTTAATAAAGGCAATATGTTATCCTTTTCGAACAAGATTTAAGACAAAAGCTACAATATATGGGTGTGAGCATGAAAAGGAAGCTTTAAATAGTTATACGTCGCATATGGAACATAGTCACGAGGGTTTTGGTGCAGAACCAGTAGGTTTATGTATAAACCCCAGTTTTCCTCATTTTGGAGCTTCACCAGATGGTCTAGTTTCCTGCGATTGTTGTGGATTAGGATGTGTGGAAATAAAATGTCCATATTGTGCTAAAGACTTGGATGTGACAGACATGGAAGTCTTGAAAAAAGTGGGAATACAAAATTTGGATGGGGAAAGCCGCCTGAGTGAAAATCATGCTTATTATTATCAAATACAAATGCAGTTAGGCATCACTAGGTTAGGTTATTGCGACTTTGTTGTTTGGAATAAAAATAAGTTTATTATGGAACGGATATATTTAAATGAGACTTTTTGGGAAGCAGAAAGTAAAACTGCTTCGATGTTCTTCTATAATGTAATAGTACCTGAATTGTTGGGAAAGTTTTACACAAGAGGTAATGAAACTGAACACTGGCCTGCCCCTCAAGAAGAAATTGTTGACTAATGACAATATACCTACTCAATCTTTAAAGTGAAATACCCTCGGAAATACCCTATTAAATTATGCGTTATGTGCTGCGATAATAGTTCTTTGTTTATGAACAGTAATAAATGGTTTCTTTTATTAGTCTGAAATTCATTTTTAAAGGGGTGTTTTATGTAACTACTTCTGCAAAATTTCAAATGTGTGCAAATAGTATATTGTATACCTAGTAGGAAAAGTGTAACATTCCCGGACGACTGTGAAGATTGGTTGTAGAGGCGCAAGCCGAGACAAGCAACACGGAGTCCAGGAATGTGGCTTTTCGTACGAGGTATACATACTATTTTTCCGAAAATCGTTTAAAAAACGAAAGAAATTAAAATCTTGTTTAATTTTGAAAAAGCATGATTAATTTTATTCATAAATAAGTATTGCCATGAAACTCTTAGTAACATTTGTTGCGTAACTATGGAAACGTATTAATATTAAATTGTCAAATTTAACAGAAGTTTTAATCATTTTCGTAGTACATAAATAATAACTGTAAAGAATAGTTAATTATTGTACTAGTGTGTAATTATGCACATTAGTCACGCAAGAAAAAGTTAGCCACGAGACCGTTAGGTCGAGTGGCTAATTTTCTTAAGTGACTAATGTGCAATTACACACGTGTGCAATACAAAATTTTATCCAACACTTTCTTTTAATGGAATTTTATTTGAATAATATTTTTTTAAATTTGACAATTCATTTGACAAATTAATTTTTATATTTGTAAAAATCATTGTAATTGGGAAAGTCATGGAATGGTTGCTATGGTGTTGACTGTTATTTATTGTTTACTAGTTTATACACATAAACAACATATAAAAGTAGAAAATAATCATTAGTTGTGAAACAGTTATTTTTCGTTGCCTGGCAATGACTAACTGCAAGGAAATATTGACTTTTGCTTCTAGAAATTTTGTCAGAAATGTCAATATTTACGAACGATTTTCGGAAAAATATATTATTAGACAACTCATTTCAAAGTTATGATACTTTCCTCCTTAATTTAATGGGTGGCACCTGTCCTAACCATAGTTGTTTGTAGATATGTATGTTCGCTTAAATGTAAGTATACATAATTCCCTTCCTGTGTGAAATGGGTTTTCGCATCCCAAACTGATCACGTTATATTTTCATATAAGTGGTATAGGAATAATTTTGTTGATTTCTTGAATTAGTTATTATTCTTAATCTATAAAATGGTTCTATGTTGTATTATTGGATAGTTGTAATTAAAATGAACTAATAAATATTTTATATAAATATATTTTATTGTAAATATGTTAGTTCACAACAAGTATATGTTAATAAACTCATGCATAACATGTAAATATTTTATTTCTGTGCTGTTTGCTAGTTTTAATTTTTTTTGCACGAAAAAGAATAAAAGAATGTTTTAATGTCTCAAAACAGGGAGTAAAACAAATATGTATGCCTATGTCTATAGAATTGAAAGTCGTTGAAAACTAAAGAGCAGGTGCGCAAGGTGCATAAAATAAAATAATAATGAATGTATTTTTCTAGGAGACATTTAATCTAATGGTACTATGGCATAAATTAATAAGAGCACAACAGACAACAACAATTTTATCTATTAAAATAAATTGGTCCTCATAGCTTGATTTTTCTTTCAGCATCTGTAATGGTAAAATATCTTTTAAAATCATATATTTTTGACGAAGCATGCCAATTATTCGTTCAACGTGAATTCGAATGTTTGCTGTCTTTCTTGTAGTTTCAATTTCTTTCGCAGATAACTGTTTTCTCCCTTTAGTGAAAGCTGGAGTCACTACTTCAGCAAAACACATTTTAACCGAGTTTGTTATGAGAAATCCTCTATCTGCTATTACAAGATCACCAGGTTGAAGTTTATTTAAGAAGCCACAATCTTCCGTAATAAATTTATCACTCGCTCTACCTCCATAAGCATTTGAAATAAAACAAACAGAACCTTGAGGTGTACTGCCAATTAAAAACTTTATAGTGTGGTGATGCTTATAATTTGACCAAGTTTTAGCAGCTGCTTCTAAATTTGAAGATCGTTCTATAAAAATTTCGAAACAATCAATAATGACTGTAGTCTTATTTCCAAAATTTTCCTGAAAACAACGAGGCATATTTTCCATGATATCTTTACGCTCAGGCCATATAATACAGCTCTAAAAATAATATGTTTTGTTATGAATATATCACTTTTAAGGGTAACCTACTACCTTCAATCGACCATAAAGAATATCAATTGTTCTATAAAATATACGAGCTACTGTTGTATGATGGATGTGAAACCTAAAGCCTAAGTCTTTGAAAGGTAAGTTTAGCCGTAATTTCATTAATGTTAATATAACCTGGGCAAATTTTGAAATAGCACATATATTCGGTAAATATATCTCAATTACATCATACAAACATTTTACGTATTGGAATTCCGGAAGACCTGTATAATATAAGGTAAAATTATTATTCTGTTTAAAGTATTCCATATCATATTTAAATTTATTTACTAATTCCTGTAATTCATAATTTTTTGTATCTCGTTCTAAAATTTCTTTACGTAATTTCTCTATTTCATTTTTTTGTTGTAATATTATATTAGTTTCTGTATCTGCCTCATGTTCAATTTCAGGATTTACAGATTCTGGTGGTGGTCTTTGACCTAATCTGGTTTGCTGAAAAAAGAACTATCTATAAAAAGCATAATATGTTTTCAAAAAGATTTCCCAACCTCTAAAAATAAAATAATTTTCTGAAATGTAAATGTACACATAATCTACTCTAAAATATTTTTTAAAGCACCATACCTACCTATTCAAAAAAGTATAGCAAAGCAAATATTTAAACGTTCGTATCACATATAAAACAAAGGCACAGGAAAGAGCAAAGCATTATCTTCCTAATATTTGAATATCAACCATTTCATAATTGAAAACAAAATAAATCATATTAAACGTGCAACCTACATATTTATTGATGTAGACAAAAAAATCATGCAAAAGCAAAATTTCAAAATTCACTGCAACCTCTACATCGTCTCGTAATCTTTTCCTTTTCTCCATTCTAACAAATCTATCTTTACTAGAAGGTTTTGATAAGCTAATAGATTTATAACCCATATTTAAAGACGGTATCCAGTCTGGGTTATTGTGATCTTCTAACTTTGAAGGTTTACCTAAATATATTTATTTGTCATACTTACGAAACAATAATTTAGGTACATCCATGTATTTATTAGATACGAATAGTGTAAAGTATTACCTGAAATGAAATGTTTGGAGCATATTCTACCATAATCAACCTTGAAAAATGTGACGTCACGTGCAGATGCCCTATGGAGTTGCACAGTTTACACTTTCCAAATCTACAGCCAGTGGAGTTGAATGGTTTACGTTCCACGCAAATGCAGATTACTACAATTTTCTTCGAAGTTGTGAATAATACAGTTGATTAGTCCAACAATGCTGCATCAGATGGTGCCATAATCTTAATTTTGATAAAAATGGTTAGTCGGTATTACAATTAAGGCGACGATATTTACTACTATTTTTACAACAAAACTTTTATATTAGATAAGTATTTACACAACAAAATGCAAAATGTACACATACCTTTATTTTTACATGTACTATTGCGGCCGAATTAAAGTAATCGATTTTTTATCTAGTATGTTTTTTCAAAAAAGTCTGTTGTAATTACATCAATATCTCATCACCCTATTTTGCCAATTTTGAGTTGTTTTTGCAAACAGCTACACTACAAACCTTTCCTCCAGTCATCTAATAATTGTATGTAACATTGTTATTTGTTATTATTATGAACGGAAAATAATAAAAACTGTTTACCTTAAAATTATTTCTGTAAATACACAGGTTACAAACTTCTATATTAGATTAGATTAATCTAATCTAACTTCTATATAGTCTTTTCTCTTTAACAGTAATTGTCAATTAGATATTATACATTAAATAATTATAAGTGCACGATCATAAACACAAAAACAACAAATATTTCGAAATAACTCAACAAATAAGCGCAACGTCTCAAAAAATGCATACGTACAATTGAGTTTCAGCAGGCACGATGACGCGCAAGATGGCCGCCTTTATCGTAACCCCTCCATTCCGTTCAAGTTACCATGCTACCTATCTTACTTTACAAACCTTGTAATATACCTACTTCTGATGTAGGTATAACCACAGAAAACCTATACCAGAATGGACTTTCAGCCTTCCCGCCAATATTGAATTTTTCTGAGACAGCCATCTTTTTGGTGGTATTATTGTCAACCTATAAATCTTTTACTGTATTTTGAGTTATTGTTATTGTCACTGTGTTTGTAGCGTAGAGTTGGTAGTTTGTTTACTTGATAATTATTCATTTGTTGTGTGTTTTATGATGGGTGGAAAAGGGGGAACTCTCTGTGTGTGTTGTTCGCGGCTGCCCAAGCAGAACAACAAATAAAGACATTGCGCTGTTTAGATTCCCAAAGGATGCTGCACGATTGGTTATAAAATACGATTTTTAAATATGTTATGTAATTAGTTGTTGTTTATAGATGTAATGTATAGATAATAGCTTGTAACCGTGAGAATCTAGCTGATAAGGACCCAAATTATTTATACAATAACTTTAGATTGTGCGCACTCCAACAGGTTTTTGGACAGTCATTTCTTTAATTAATTGTATGTGCATAAAACCTTCTAATAAGCCTTTAATTTTGGTGTAAATTTTTGTTGCATCAATAAATTAATTATGGGACATTTAAATTTCCCGCTTGATACCACCAAAAAGATGGCCGAAGGTCACCCCAATTTTAAGAAAGGAGAGGTTTAATACACCTTTGCCTTAATTATTTAGTGTAAAACTACCATTTTTTTTGCAGACATATAGGTGTATAGTATAGGATGATACGAAATAATTATTTTGTAAAACTTGTAAAGAACTTTGATTTATACCTACCATACAAAAATGTTACATCTTTCTTTATACCAGCTTAAGAAAGGAGAGGTTTAATACACCTTTGCCTTAATTATTTAGTGTAAAACTACCATTTTTTTTGCAGACATATAGGTGTATAGTATAGGATGATACGAAATAATTTATTTTGTAAAACTTGTAAAGAACTTTGATTTATACCTACCATACAAAAATGTTACATCTTTCTTTATACCAGCACCTTCTTGTTAAATATTTAATGGTAAAAATTGTTTATTGTATTACAGTGGGAGGAATGAAAAGGAACTTCATGAAAATGCATACCCAGTGCCTTCAGGATCGTCTGAACCAGAGAATGATGATTCAACCACTGAGGTTAGTCGCAGGTTAACTCCTTGTTCGAATTTACCCCAGAAAAAGCCTGAGTCACCAAAAACCAGGCGAATTAATTCCCAAAGAAGAACATTAGCTGCGTTGCGTAGTAAAATTAACGGGCTGAAATAGATGCAGAATGGTAGACCGGGAAATAAAAACAAAAAAGTAGCCGAGATTGAAGATCTCATCCAACAGACTTCAAAATTCTTACCCCGAGAAGCACATAATTTATTAATAACACAGCTACGCTTGAGTAGATGTACGAATCGCGGCCAAAGATATAATGACGAGTGCAAAGATATTATGTAGTTAAGATGTTTGTGTAAAAAATGTATATAGCGTAGATGTTTCTTTTGCTTTCTAATATTTGATGCATGGTAGAGTAGTAAACTAGAGCCTGATGTTCAATCTTGCTATTGATAATGTATGTGTGTAGCACATTACCATTTTAATTTTTTATTGCAGGTTTATGGTGTGAAATTGTGTACCTACTCACCCTAAATAAGTTGCCATCAAATTGTTTGGCCGAAAAGTCACCATATACATAATTGTAAATAGAGTTTTTAATGTGTCCAACCACCTTCTAACATACATGTACGATAATGAGTATGTTATACAAATATTATCTTTTCAATGTATTAAGTGTATATAAATAATTAGAAAATATTTTTATATATGTTTACCTAGAGCTATTTAATAGGAATGATGACAATGTCATTATATTCAAGTATTGTTAACTGTTTTTGGCTTAAATTAGCGTATAAATATCTGTACATCATATTTATGTACAAACTATATTTGTATTTTAGTTAGGTATTTAATAAAAATATATTTTTTTAATATGCTTTTTCCTTCAATTTTCTCCCGTGTAACGCCACTGGAAGAAATCCTAACCACACTAATTCGTAATTTAAATTTGCCGGTAAAGCTGACAGACGGTAGTGGGGGAATTTAGTTACGCATCCGACTCACCGCGAGCGCTGAAACTCGTGTACGAAAAAATACATTGTGGTCTTATGAAAGTTTCCACTCTATCTAATCCTCTTTGCTGATAGCTATCATTAATGGCTAATGGGTATATAATTGATACCAACACTTGCTAGTATAATGTGTTTTTAAAACCGTCCTAATATAATTATTACTAATTATGTATTGGGCTTTTGTCTTCAAAATGTAATGATTTAGATAAGCTTATCTATTAAATATGTATATTTTTACATGTTTTTATTATTTATCTGCAAATATTATTATGTGTTGGCAACTCTGCAGTAATGAAGGCATACTGGGCAACGCCGCCATATTTGATTTTAGTTGATTTGTGCCCTTGTCTTGCGTATTCGGGGTATTTACAGTTAATTCCAGAATAAAGTGAAACTATTAGTGTTCATTATGGTGAATAAATGCATTGTATGCAAAAAATATTGGGATAAAGGATGTAGTCTTCGACCATATATTATATAGACCTATCTTTCCTTTGTTCTACATAGACAACTGTTTGAATGGACCATTAGGGGGGGTGGGGAAAGGAGGATAGAATGGTTACCATGGGCGTATCAGTTATCAGGGGATCACATTTCTAATTTATTGAAAAATCAATTACATAACATTAAAAATTTATCAAAAAATTTCAGTGCATTGTAGATATTTATAAAAGTATATATAGTCACTGAAAAATGAATTTCTTAATGAGAATTGTGAATGTTTTGAACTATCAAATTGAAGTATTTTTGCCATTAGCCTTTTACAGACACATTTGTAAATACTATTATTTGTGCTTTTATAAAAATGTGCATATTTGTTTCACTGCAATATAAGATGGAAGACAGGTAAAGAAAACAATTTAAAAAAGCTATATATATATATATATATATATATATATATATATGTATATATATTTCATGATACAATACATAATCATTGTAAACAATGGACATATTTATAAGTATAAGCATTTTTATTTAAAGCAATAAACTGTATATCAAACTGGAATGTTTGAACAATGCTCGAGAAGTATGAAAAAGGTACCTATGTTAGAATGAGATTTGAAAACGGACCATTCCTATACTGTCCGACAAGATTTCATGGTTAAAGGAAACATGACTGATTTGTTTAATTTGATGGGCTAAACGAAGGAAAAGGATGGGTACGGTCCGCCCATTCCTGTTTGCTATTGGGTTTGATAATTTAAAGTGTACATATGAGACGACTAATTTAAAATTTTACTAATCTAAAACAATTTTTTGTCCTTAAGTAACTTGTTACACAATTTTCAGTAACGCAGAAATAAATTTATAATTGTTTTTAAGTAAACACTGCTTTTAGATGTATCAAATTACTTTGGTTAATATTCTCTACAAATGTTTCGGCTCTTTAGGCCTTTATCAAGAGAGTACAAAGTGTATACACTTTGTACTCAAATTACTTTGTAATGGTATGTTTGGTATACACTTCGTACTCTCTTGATAAAGGCCTAATAAGCCGAAACATTTGTGGAGAATTTGAAACAAAGTAATTTGATACATCTAAAAGCAGTGTTTACTTAAAAACAATTATTTTTAAGATGTTTCACAAGGAACCAACCACAAACTCAGTTCAGTATAATAAATTTATTTTATTTGGAGTATGTTAATGCACTTCAGTATTGGTCTTAACAGAGTTAAAATTATACTGCAGTTGTAACAAAATCCATCTTTCAACTGATATAGTATATACTCTGATTTAAACGTATGCGCAAACATACCATTACACAAATATTTTTTCAATAATTATAGGCAAATCATAACAATCTCCGTTTAGGCAAGTTACCTAATACGAGATATATAAATGTTTACATAATTATATCATATAATTAGGAAAGAAATGAAAACGAAAAAAATTATAATTTTCACTGATTTTTGAAAAGAATCGTCTTTGTCAATAAGCTTCGAACCCTATTTGTACAATTCTTTTTCATAGCTTCATGATGTATTCTTACATTAATATATTTTTCTAATATAAGCTTTGAGACCATCAATTGACCATTGTTAAGATGATCACAATCAAATATGTAATCAGAAAAACAATCAAAAATGTTACTTGGTAAATTTTCAAGAGATGAAATTATCAGACGCTGTGTTATATTATCAAAATCTGTTTTAAATATATGTGTCTTGTTGATTAAAACTCTTACACATTTTTCTGCTGTTTGGCACAAGGTTATAACGAATACAGATGCTTTTTTTAATTTTCCATATGATTTTCTTTCTTGTAGTAGAGATTTTGACATTTCATTATTATTCTCTAAAATTTCTACACATTTTTTACAACAAATTTTTTTTCCTACAGCTCGTACCACAAAACCAGCTATATAATTAACAATATCTTGGACATAATCCGTTAAATGCCAAACAGAAGATGACATATAGTCATGATCTTCTAGCTCTTTGGTAAATTTTAAGTAATCACTCGATTGTTCTAAATCTTCCCAAGATGGAGAATGAGTAATACTACTTGTACAATGCAAAACGCTTGTTGAATCTAATGCAATAGCATTAGCAGTGGCACTTCCTTTCACCTCTGTATGGATAAGGAGTCGCTTATAATTAGCCTCAAATATTCTAGCAGTGGGTTTATTATTTGAGCCGCATCGACTTCTCATTGAGCTAAAATAAATTTCAAGGCGGTCCTGTGAAATTTTATAGGTCAGCAAAAATTTTAAAGAGGAATTTTCTATTAAGTCATTATACAGCCCTTTTAAACTCTCAAAACATATTAGAAAACCTATAAAACCTGTCTTTCTGCCACATGTTACTACTGGCTCATCATTTACTTTTAATCCGTTTATATAATCTTTAGCAGAGTCAAGGTATTTGAATATAACTTCTTTATTATCTTTCGATAATGCCCGCTTGAAAGAATATTTTGCAAACAAACTTCGAGAGTTCAGTATATCAAATATGTTGTTGAAAACGAGTAGAAACTTTGCAGTTGCTTCAGCTCCCTTAAAATCTTCAAGATTCATATCTTTTTCTAAAAATACTAAGGCATCGGCGACACTTTTACTTAGAGTTTGAGCTGCTAGTTTTACCTTCATTTTTTCCCGAACCCACTGCATATGCCTATTTTTTAATTTTGTCCCTACTTGCAAACCTTCTCCACTTTGCAGAGCTACCAATTTTTCAAGATATTGCCAGTCAATTCTCTGCTGACTTTGTTCCGTTATCTTTTTTGATCCTTGACTTCCAAAAAAATTCCTGATTAATTTTAACATGTGACTGGGGTCTAAGAACACATAAACATTTTCTCCAGTCTGAGGATGCTTAAAATGTGTTTGTAATGAAGACATATCATCAAAATTTGTTCCTAAATGCTTTACCATGCATAAATTTGCTGTTGTACCATCAAAGGTAATGGACGTTATTTTAATTGGAGCTTGGCATAAAAATTTCAAGCATTCGGTGACCAAGTTTGCCTTTTCCGCCCCTGACAAACCATTTACAAAGAAATAGCCAACAGTTATTTTCCAAGTGCCATTTAAGGCAATGATCATGAAAACTATTGCTTGGGTTACTTCAGGAATTTCGTCTGAATCGATATTAGCACCAATATCAACATGCCCACAAAATTTTTCTCCAGTCCATTCCACACGCTGCATGATATGGATTTCGTCAAATACTAAATTGCCAAATACGTTTTCTCTTGTAGATTCAGCACATTTAACATTAATTGCTCGAATAGCCTCTTCCGTAAAACCAGGTGTATCATTTACTGTTCTATACCACTTAGCTATTGTACTTGGATATGGCATACTGTTGTTAAATTTTTCTCTTACGAAATCATATGCCTTGGGGGAATAGAAATGCAGGGTTAGTGCAAAAGCTCTTAAACTCGGATTATACTTCTCGTGTGTTGGTCCTTTAAGAACCCGTTTCAATATTTGGGCTGCGTCCTGGTAAAGAAGCCTGAAAAAAGATTAAATTGATATATTATTTGGTTACATAGTTCCCATGAAGAATCACATTTCTAACCTTGTTGCAAGTGAATATATGAAAAAGTAAACGTAGTCTTCTGTTATAAGTTTTTTTAGTTTTGTCTGATTTGAAGAAAATTTTCCTCAAGCAAAATGCATTAGGATCTACTTATGACCACAAAACATTCGCTCTTACAGAAATACAAAGTCACGTGCAATAAGCTGAAATACTGCAATTTGCAGAAACCTATTAAAATATTTTTAGCCTTGGGAGGTTGCTTAAACAAAATTTCAATTTTTGTATATTCGACCAAAATTTGGATATAAGCTCTTTCCAGCAATTCTGAACAAATTTCATTAATACAATTTTCAGATAAAAAATTTCTAATGTTTTTTTGGTTTTAAACTTCATTTTGGTATCACAGATAGCTTTGTATTTGTATGGGGGAGAATGTTTTTTGGCCGGAGGCATTTCCAAATGTGCTCTATCTTTAAGAATAATTTGGTTCAAATTGGAATAAAAATGAAAAAGAGAGTGTTAGTCTTAAGAAGTGCGGCACACTGTAATTTGCAATAATTAAAAAAACCATAAAACTACAAAATTACTAATAATACTCTTATGTAGGTACAGCATTTTGCCGATTTCTAAACTTAATCATTTTCAAAAGACTTATTTATTTAAATAAAATAGCACATATGGCTATGATATAAAACCATAAATCACAAGTTTGTGGTACAGTTACATATGAACTTTTGTAATATCGACAATTTCTGTTATTAAGAGTAAATAATGTAATAATCACTTTACACTTACTTCGATGACTGATTCAGCTGTTTCAGAAATGTAATGGTTTTTCTTTAAATACGCAAGAAGTGATTTCAAACAAACAACTTTTGACCTTAAACGTATGTTGCTTTGTTGCAAATTTGATAGTTTTCTCCTTTGCTGAAGAATTGTATCTTTGGCAATTCTCCAGTTTCTTTTTGCCTTTGTTGGACTAGACATGTCAGATGTATGACAATCTCCAATATAACGAGGAGAAACAAATCTTCTTCCAAATTTTCTCCTAAAAATACAAAATTATATAAACCTTTCAATATCCAAGCAAGTTATAAACAGTTTAATTTCTTTAAACAATTTCAAAGAGAGTTAACACAAGAAGTATTATTTTTTAATTAGTTACATCACCATTCGCAAATATTTTAATTTACTTATTCAATAAACACTTACTTCTTGAGCGGAGGTGGGAGAACATCTTTAACCGAGTCTATGTTTGTGTCCGACTCAGATTCAGTATTAGATGGTTTACTTGAAGCCGTAAGAGTCGCTGATGAAGAATTAGTTTTATCAAGTTCATCTTCAAGTGAATATCTGAAATATAAAATATAACATGGCTTAATCAATGAATAATCAGACTTTAGGTATAACAGGGGAATTTTAACACATTCGCTGCCGCCGCCCACTTACGGGGATGCTCAGCTTTATCCGCCTGTGCCACCGACCACTACGTGGCCAGTTAATGCACTTCTTTTTTTTTAAAAAAAACTGGTCACATTTAGAAAATATTTTGCATGAAAAGTTTTATATAAATTTATTTTTAATTCTTACGCACCACGTATTGGAAATGCTTCAATTAAATGATGATCTACACCAATAAGTATACACACATATTATAAATACAAATTAGCAGGTATAATATACTTACGATAATGATGCTCCAGTAAAAATTCCAATGCTTGAGCCAATGCTATTATCATTATCAGGTCTATTCTCTTTGTTAGTTTCATCCTCGGTTTCATAAAAAATAGGAATACTATCAGATGGCTGCGGAATGCTAAAAAATGCATATTTTTTTGCGTATATTCAAGCAGAGGCCCTACAAGATACTTACATTGAAGGTACAGCACCAAATTTTAACAGAGTTGCCCCCTTCGCACTTGTTAACAAATCTTCTGATGAAAAATGATCAGAACAAACAGTTGCCATTTTCAATACTAGCAAATCTTCCTCTTTCAAATTCAATGCATCTAACCATATTTTTCTCGCATGAGAATCTTTAGGAAACCTATAAGAAAAATTACATTTAAAGAATGGCTTCTAATTATTTACTGTCCCTTTTCCACGCCTATGACTTCTGTTTACGTACCTGTGAAATGACTGACTACAGTCGAAGGGTGGCACACAAAGCGATTATTTTCCGTGTGTTTACATTTGTTTTTGGTGCTATGGATTGAGTTTATTGTGATTTTTTGCAAATTATTCGCCAAGATGTCTCTCGAAGTATGTAATCCTTAGAGGTGATATTAAGTGCAGATATGATAAAAAAAATCGAGATTATTGACAATATTGACCACTATGCAATCCCTCCTGAAGAGAGCAGGCTTGAAGTTTATATTACCATGATGGACTTCGTGAATTATTTGATACTAACACTCACAGTTATTATACTGGTCAGCAATTTAAGCCTTATAAAAGCTTGCAAACCTACAAGCTTTACGAATCTGGCTCTGTTCAAGGAATTTTGGCAAAACAAATTAGTGATGAGGCATTTCTTTGTCATTGGGAAGGTAAGAAATCAAAGTTTAATGCGTAATTTTACATTACAATTATATAATTGTGATATGCCACAGAGGTTTTAAACTTGATTAACATTTTTTAAAATCTTTGTTGCAGGTTAAAACACTCAACAAAAGAAAGGGAGAAGTTACTTCAAGTTTGGATTATTAGTTTAAAGAACACCAGCATTTCCATTGCTCACTGTACATGTTTATCAGAAGTATGCAGTTATATAGCGATTCTGTTTTACCTGCATGATCATCCAAATACCATCGAAGACAGTCGTTCTGGTCCAGCGTCCGCTGACTTTCCGTTTGGCCAGTACCTTCCATGAAAAATGTAGAAATGTTGCAAATACGGGATATGAATTGGCCAAAAAAGTAGAAACAAGAGGTTTGTCTCAGGAACATCCTCCTTTTGATAGATAAGAATGAACTTATGCCTATTTATATCCATATCTAATTTACGGTCTTTTTTTGGCTTGACTGAACCTAAACCTGGATATTTTAAAAGAATAAAGTGAATAAAGAACATTTGCTTTACTGTGAATAAAAAATATATATTACTGATGTGCAATATTGTTATGTGCTGCCCTCTAACAGAGAGGAGAGTTGTAATTACTCCCTGGCCAGAAGAGTGGCGCCATCTGCGGGCCAACTGGCGAACCACCATTTAGTAGTGCCTAAGTAAATTGTAGAGAATTCCAGTATATTCTGGAAGGTTCTACAATGATATTCTGGACATTCCAAGTGGGTATATAAAGAGGTGAAGCCAGCAGATGGGGGAACAGTACAGTTTAGTGAAGTATAAGGAACAGTTCAGTTTAGTATCCAGTACAGTTCTGGTTACAGAGACAGTTGTAGAAGAAGAGTTCAGTTGAGTGAAGTAGGCAATATAGTTCAGTTCAGTGAAGTAAACATACAGAGATTTTTTACGTTAGACAAGAGTTGACAAGTTTAGGAAGAGGAAGTAAAGTACATAGTGTTTTAAAAGTAGTGAATTTATATTAGATTAAGTTATTATTAGTTGTGTGAGTTTTAAGTATTTACTAGTGTAATTTTAGTGATTAATAAAGTAGTGGTTAGTGAAAATTCCTCTTGCAAGTTATTTAAACCCACAGAGTGTTTACTGAAAACTGTAAGCACGTAACAATTGGTGTCAGAAGCGGAATTGCAACAGAATTTCTGAAGAATTCGACGAAGTTCCATAGTGTTCTATTTGGAAACCACTGGAGATAGTGAAGTGAGTCGAACTGGAAAGTGATATAGACATTAGACAAGATTTATTGTGCTAGTGTGAGGAAATTTCTGGGACATTCTGTTTAGAAATTAGTGTAGTTTTTAAGTGCTTTCAAATGAGAAGTGATATAGACTTTAAATAAGACTTGCTAGTTAGTTTTTGAATGGAAACAAGAAGCATGGCTGCTGAAAAACAAATGCAAGACATGTTCGAGCAATTTAGAAAAATGATGCTAGACCAAAAAGAAGAACAAGAGAGACGCGAAGAAGAAAAAGAAAGGAAACATGAGGCAGAAAAAGAAGAACAAGAGAAACGTGAAGAAGAATTAAGGAAAATTATACAGGGGCAACAAGATGTTATCCTTTCGGCAACTGAAGACCTCAAAAGTGAAATTAAAGAGGATATTGGCAACATAAAGACTGAAATATGTGATGTCAAAGGAAAAGTAAATAAGGTTGAAGAGGAAGTATCTGAAGTCAAAGGAAAAGTTACTGGCGTCGAAGAAAAAGTTACTGGTGTCGAAGGGAGAGGTAGAACAACTTAAGCGACAGTTAAGAGCGCAAGGAGGCCAGCTAGTATTATCATCGACAGGTCCTCGATTACAACCGCCTTCCTTTGATGGTCAAACTTCTTGGTCAACCTATAAAAGACAATTTGAGGCAGCGGCATACGCAAACAATTGGAGTAATGAAGACAAAGCTATGGCATTGGTGCTAGCATTAAGGGGCCAAGCCTCAGAGTTGCTTCAGACTATCCCAGTGACGCAGCAACGGGATTTTAAAGTTTTGGAAGCTGCACTAGATCTAAGATATGGCGACCAACACCTCGCCCAAGCATACCGGACTCAGCTCAAATCACGCACACAAAAGGCTGGGGAAAGTTTACAAGATTTTGAAGCAGCTGTTGAGCGACTGACATACCTGGCTTACCCGGATGCGCCCAAAGAATTCCAGGAACAATTAACAGTTGGTACTTTCATCGATGGCATAAGAGATGAGGAGATCAGGCGAGTCCTTAGATTATCCCGAGATAAGACTGGTAGTGAAGCCTTGATCCATGCCCTCGAGGTTGAAGCCGCTTACAAAGAGACTGCACGTCCGAGAGTACGAACCATGAAGGTAGAAGAAGAGGACCGTTTAGAAAAATCAAATATGGAATCTTTGATGGCTGACATGCACAAAATGATAAGCCAGTTGATGACCAAACCAGATGCTCCAAGGAAGCAGGAAAGAGAACAGAGTGATGAACAGTCAAGGAAGGTGATTCGGTGTTATAAGTGCGGCAAACCAGGACATATGATGCGGCAGTGTCGAGAACGGAATCCTGGAGAAGTAAACACTGCAAAGAAAGAGGAAGTCCGCTCTGATAAGATGAGATTGATTGTTATGTTAACAGACATACAGAAAATGGTCGCACAAGTACTAAACGAATTAAGTTCGCGACCGGAGCTGAAACAGGAACCGCAACCGCCGAAACAGGAACCGAAGCAGCAGTGAAGTGCTGGAGGTCCGACAAAAGTAATCCGCTGTTATAATTGCGGTAAATTGGGGCATGTCAAGAGGTACTGTCGCCAGAGGAGCCCTAAGGAAGTGAATGCCGAGAATGTAAAGAAGCAGCAGGATATAGCAGAAGTGAAGGCAGTTAAGATAGAGGTTCCGAAAGACTGGACAAAGGAAGTTCTAAGAGAGGAACAACTGAATGACGATGAAATTGGACCAATGTTGAAGGCGAAAGAAAAAGGAATCCGCCCGAAATGGAAGGACGTTTCCAGTAAAAGTGTTGGACAGAAGGCTTTATGGGCGCAGTGGGATTCACTTAGGGTTATAGATGGATTACTATGAAGAGCATGGGAGAGCCCGGATGGGAAAGAAGTTACCATGCGGTTGCTATACCCATCAGGTGCCGAGTACCAAAAGTACTTCGGGAAGTGCACGAGGGAATATCTAGAGAGCATTTTAGCAGAAATAAGACTTTGGCTAGAGTACGGGAGCGATTTTACTGGGTAAATAGCTGTCAGGATGTAGAGGCTTGGTGTCGCAGTTGCAAGGTTTGTGCGAATGTGGCTGCCAGGAGGTCACCTACAGGGAGTGGTGATCGAATGAGGGCTAGATATGACCGCAATGCCAGTTCGGCGGGATTCAAGGTGGGGGACTCAGTTTGGCTGTATAACCCACAGCGGAGTGAAGAAGGATTCTCGAAGCCTCGTTCACCTTGGGAAGGACCGTATTCTGTCATCACTCAGATCAACGATGTTGTTTATAGGATTCAACATAGAAAGAAGTCCAAGATGAAGATCGTGCACCTGGACAGGTTGGCAAAGTATACTGGGGTATCTGAAATGCCTGACCGGGACGTTCAGGCTTAAGGAGGGGGCAGTGTTGTGTGTTGCCCTCTAACAGAGAGGAGAGTTGTAATTACTCCCTGGCCAGAAGAGTGGCGCCATCTGTGGGCCAACTGGCGAACCACCATTTAGTAGTGCCTAAGTAAATTGTAGAGAATTCCAGTATATTCTGGAAGGTTCTACAATGATATTCTGGATATTCCAAGTGGGTATATAAAGAGGTGAAGCCAGCAGATGGGGGAACAGTACAGTTTAGTGAAGTATAAGGAACAGTTCAGTTTAGTATCCAGTACAGTTCTGGTTACAGAGACAGTTGTAGAAGAAGAGTTCAGTTGAGTGAAGTAGGCAATATAGTTCAGTTCAGTGAAGTAAACAGACAGAGAGTTTTTAGGTTAGACAAGAGTTGACAAGTTCAGGAAGAGGAAGTAAAGTACATAGTGTTTTAAAAGTAGTGAATTTATATTAGATTAAGTTATTATTAGTTGTGTGAGTTTTAAGTATTTACTAGTGTAATTTTAGTGATTAATAAAGTAGTGGTTAGTGAAAATTCCTGTTGCAAGTTATTTAAACCCACAGAGTGTTTACTGAAAACTGTAAGCACGCAACAATATATTAAAATAAATAGGATATAAAAATGAGATGAAATAAAATTGTTATTTATTAATAAACACAGGTACATAGATAATTCAATATTTATATTATTTGGTATTTGAGAAGGCACTAGGTACATACCACGACAATCCAATTCACTCAATTTCCTCATTTTGACAACATGCTTAATGGGTATTGTTTCATGAAAAATCTTTTTTTGAGCAAACCTACAACTCTTTCTGCATGAACCCGTACAGTTGAAATATTTCGTGTGTTTTCCAAATCTATAGGATACAACTGATCTGGCCTTTTGTAAAGGCGGAAGTACTTACCAGTTATGAAATGTTTTGAACAAATACGACCGTGTTTTAGGTGGCTTTTACTTAGTGGCCCCCGTCCCAAAGCCTTAATCCGAGTATTTCTTCTTTCTATAGGTAATGCGTTAAGATGATTTCCCTTATCGGTTAAAATAACGGGCAATACAAAAATGTGGCATTTTCTATCAATTAGACCAGGATTAAACAATTTAATGATGAAATACTCGTAATGTTTACATACGCAAATGGTTTTGTATAACACCCAGCAAATATGGCCGAACTGTCAATGACGTCATTCTGGAATGCTCTATTGACTCAAAATGGCGTAGGCGTAGAGGTTAAAAACTTCGTGCTCGGGTTGTCTCTGGTAATGTTAAAGTAATCGAAACATTCTGATTATCTATGGAATTAACCTATTTTTTAAATTTTTGATGAAATAATAACTAGTAATATCTCGGATAAACAATGTTATGTCTTACATATCTGGAAACAGTATTTAAGGTAAAAATAATATCAATTAAAAATTAAATTAAATTCACATCAATATTTCATAAATTACAAATTAAAATAATATCTTCGATATGAGCCCCTTTTAACGCCCACACCACTGGTGCAACGGGCAAATCCTCTCATGCCCCGCCCTTTTCACCGATATAAAGTCTGTGCTGATGGGGTCTTCTCTTCTCTTCTGTTACACTGTTGCTTGTTTGTCTGAGAGTGATATTATATTTGGGTTGTAGTTATGTAGTTGGTTTATTGCACAGGTTTATTGTGTGTTATAGTATAGTAAGTAACCTATAAGTTATCCATGATTATTATAGTTCCACGGTTTTATTACAATGTATAAATTGAGAGTTTTGAACAATTTATTTGTAATTAATTTTACTAGATCTTGCTATTTTAATAGGTGAGTACAAGTAAATTTGATTCCATCATTATACAAGTGATACTTAGTTATAGATTTTCGTATTATTGTAGAAATATAAGAGGCAACTATTCATCAAAACCTGGAGAAACAGATAATGTAATAAATGATTGCCCAATCAAATATTCAAAAAGCCCCGCTAGTATATATAAAGCAAAAACCACCAGAATTGGCATTACAGAACCTAGACTATGGTATGAACCTCACATTCTTGTAGCCAGCATCACAGTTTTCTTAGCATATTTTGCTGTACTGAGAGATGAAAATGATATAGATCAAGAACTAAATAGATCATTATATAGCAGAATAGCTGGATTGGAAGAACACCAACTTAGAGCATCGCTGGAGTATAACCAACAGAATGGGTTAGAAACAGAAGCCATTATAAAGAGATTAAGAGAGATTGAAAAAGAGAAAATTGAAACTGTAGATTCAGAAGGTGTTGCTGTATAAATTAATGAATTGTATAGCTGAATAATTTTATGTATACTTATGTAACAGAATAGTGTCATTAAATACCTCTTCATTCGTAGCAATTTCCTTGTTTGTCTCATAGATTCTCTAAAAATTTGCTGCTTTGAAATTTTAACATTAAACCACGTCCTTGACAGAATGACTTTTCTAGTAAATCCATTTATACAGTGGTGATTTCTCCTTTGGGTCATTGTGGGCAATCTGTCTTTACATAGAATGCACACATTAGATGGAGAACCAAGTTATTTTATAGATAATTTTTTTAGGATACTTGTGTGTATCTTTAAAGAGTCGTGAGTTTGGCACCCCACCCTCCTTGCTTGTAAGGGTTGCGGATATCCTGAGGGTGTTTTAGTTGTAATTTTGTAAAGTTAATAGGAAAAAGAAATATTTATGAAACATTCATTTTTTTATACCTTAGGAAGTCAATAATTCCTTAAACATGAGGAGGATGGCAGTACTGGATTCGTAGATTTCGGAAGAATTGTAAGCAAATATTATCTTCAACATTTTTTAAAATAAAATAACATATGGTTAGCTTAACTGTCATCAGCTCTTAGACAGTATTATTGACTGAATGCCCAATGGAGAAACTGTCGACATATATAACATTCTTATATTCAATCATTTTTTATAATCAAAGATATGTACAAATGTTTATTTTCATTCATGTTTTAAACAACCTAATTTGTGGTCATATTCTGTCTTATAGTGCAGGTGATATTCGTCTTTCTATTCTAACACAGTCCACACAAAGTAGCTTTGCGATTTGTCATTGAATGTGGATTAATGGTCAAGGCGAACTAATCAAAAATATATTTTAACTAAGAATAATGCTATCCCTAGAACTCATATTTCTGCCACAAATTGCACATGATATAGTAACGTTCCAGAGTAATCTTTATTGTTGGAATGTACAAAAATTAATCACCTTCTATTACGCAGTACTTCCAAGTAACGAATTGTAAACTAAAAACTATTGACTCAGCAGAACATAAAATATATAAACTCAAAGCGAGTCATATACATATTCATTCATTCATTCTCTTCATTTAATATACTAAGTATTTTTAACTAGTGCACTCTAAGCTTCTTGTACGACTCAACTGAAAATAAAACTGCGTCTTCTTTTGTGATGTGAATTATTTTATTTAACTGCACCATTCCCAATAGGTTATGGATTCAGGTGTTTCCAGGTGCTTCATTGTTTTTTTTGAGTGCCTAGTTAGTTCGGTGTGAATGTGAACGATTCATCTTTTGGAGTCTGAAGGACTTTTTATATATTTCAAAAATGAATGTTAACGTTCACAAAATAAGGGTTCGAAACGACTGTTTCAGACGGAGAATAATATGAAAATTTATACTTACTGTTCGTTTTTGCTTAACTGCTGCTCTGATGGTATCTATTGGACGTCGTAACACTATAAACCTGACGCTGGAAGTACTATAACACTTTCTTAAAATTATAGCAAGGCGGTCCCATGCACATATGAGTACATGGTAACTATACTTTTCTGACACCGAATCACTGAGGAACCGGTTTAGGACAAATCCCGTTAAAACTCATCATTTTCCCGTCAAAATCGACTGCTAGGAAATGATGGGGGTCCCATGTCCCTAAAGGCTATTTTCGCTAAAACTCTCTATATACTTTGAATAGAAGCTGGATTAACTTGTCCTCATATTTAAGACCTCGCATGAGTTGCAGTGCTTAACAACGTGGATTCGTAAAAGGGTTTTTAATTTTGAAATTTCCGAAATTGTCAAATTTTCTTATACTTTCTAAATTTTAGTGGTCGGGGCGACATTACCTTATTACCTCCTTTCCCTTGTTATTTATTTTTGAGAAAGAATTGAGGCAACATATGCAGACGACTAGCTGGTTTAAGTCGGAGCAGAGAGCCATGGGTCCAGAGTATTGGTAAGAATGGAGAAACTTATCCTTTTCGATATGTACAACTTCTGATTACGAACTGCTCTTTGATGCATTTGAGTCATTTTATTCTCTTTATGGTGACTTTAACGTTCCTGAATATTTTAATTATTCATCTGGAGGTAATTCTGACTTAGTCTTAGCAATCCAAAATTTTTCCAGTTTTTATAATCTTACACGATATAATTTAGTACAAAATTGTAAGAATAAAATTTTTTTTTTTAGAGTAAAGGCTAATCTAGAGTGTGATATATCTAAGTCTCCTGACATATTTATATCAGAGCATGTTTATCACCCGGCTTTAATGGTTCAATTTTATTGCAACAATAAATTTAGGGAATTTCCCACAGCTAGTAATACGAATCCCAATGTTAAAAAAGGAAATTACACCGATTTATACAACGATTTAATGTTAACCGACTGGAATTTTTTGAATATTATAGGGGATGTGAACACAATGGTTGGAGAGTTTTATTTTAAGCTATACGATCTTATTGATAAATATGTTCCAAAAAAGAAACCACCCTCGCGAAAGTACCCAGTTTGGTTCAATGGTCACTTAATTTTTTTGTTGAAAAATAAACATAAAGCTTACGATGCTTACAAAAAATGTAAGAACGATGAAAATTATGAAGTGTTTAAAAAACTGAGAGCCGAGTTTAAAACTGAAAATAATGTTATGTGCTGCCCTCTAACGAGGAAAGATGTGATTAAGGGAAACCTGTATTGTGTTCATGACCAAGATTACTAAAAGACCAGGTTGAACGGTTAATGTTCCTACGACCTTGTGACGTCACGTGTTGAAAGCAAATACGCGGTAAAATATGAGACTAGACATATCTTCTAATTATTTTAATATATATTGCGTTTACCATGATTAAATAAACCAATTATGACGAGTAGACGTTATAAAATATTAAACTTGTTTTCATTATTCATTTGCCACAAAATTATATATTCCTGAATAAACATAAAGTTTGAATAGGCAGACCTAAACATTTTAAAAAATAATGTACCTACCTTATTTCAAGGATGAAAAAACTTTATTGCTTTGCCTTAAAAAAGTGTAGTCATTAAGAAATTCCTATTTTGCAAACAATTAAGTGAAAATGTAGTTAAATTTTGGCATAACCATTTTTAATTACGATGTAAAATACTTCCCATTGTTTAATGCTAATAAATATATTTTTTGTAACGCTATATCCTAAAATGACATTTATTTGATAATTCCAATGAATCAAGACAATGTCATTATTGATAAGTGAAAAATACAGAAAAAAGTGTGAAATAAAGACATTTTATTTCAGTGTGAAATAAAATTTCTTTATTTCACATTTTTACAAAATTGTATTGTTTTATAATTTCGAATGGTGATACAAAAAATTTTGTATATAACTTGGGACTAAAATGTTTTTTTTACTCATGCGGTTTATAGCACACATTCGCCTTTGGCTCGTACTATAAACGCCACGCTTGTAAAAAACCACCATTTTAGCCACTTGTTGTATAAAATACTATTATTTTTCTTGATAATGGATTATAAATAATATATATTTTTTAATAATACATAATTTATTTAACATACAATATACATTTATAAATAAAATATTTGCAAGTATAGTTAATATCAAATTCTTACATACTAACTGGATGTTTTTAACATTTTCCTATATTTCTTCCTTCCCGAATCATCTTGGGCTTCTGATTTCCTTTTTAATGCCTTCATTTTGGCAGATTTATTTAAATATTTAATTCGTATAAAAATCCTTTGCCGCACAAATCCTCTTATTAAAGCTAGCGGCACGTCAAATTTTCTTGATATGTAAGCGACTGTTTTCTTCACAATGTTCTTTTTACATCTGAAATAGTCCTTATGGTATTTTATAAAATACGTATTCATATTAGACACATTATTTGCCCATGAGGCGGTAGGTTCGGTTAAACCACCAAACGATAAGCTCTTAATCCATGTTGGCATAGCATAGGTATGCATTTCTTTGTCAGCATTTTCATAAGTGTATTGCCCTAGGTCAGGATATTGGACTTTGAATTTTCTTGCCAAATATCCAGCAATATAAATTAGACCATCATTTTCAGAATCAGGCGTATTTGTATTGCTGTGTGAAGCTTCCGATGAACTGCTGGTACTTGACGTGCTGGATTGGCTCAAAGGTTTATCTTCAGATTCTTTATTTTCTTGGTCAATGGACGTAGGAGGCGTTACTTTAAACCTTGTAAGGCATGCCTTTTCAAATGCAGTTGCCAGTACATAATCACTGTCAGTTTCTACAGAAACATTAGTATTTTTCTGAACTATTCCAGGGTTTTTCCCCAAAAGTATCATCCTAATTCTGTACAAGGCATTCAAAGGAGAAGGATGGTCATGCAGGCCTCCTCTTGTTCTTAGCTGAAACACAAAAATTATATATTAGTAACTTTTAAAAGTAATTTTACCAAAATATTACCTGACAAAAAAAATTTTCCAGGCAGTCTTGGTTTAATCGATGCGTCAAAATGTATTTAATATTATATTTAGAAACCAAATCTTCATAAAGGTTTTGAAGAGATATTATGACTCCCTTTTGAAAAATTTGAATGGAATTTTTTGAGAGACATCTCATTCCAGAAAAGGTGTTCTTTACTCTCTCTAACATTTTATTCTGTTCTTCTAAATGTATTCCTCCATACGGACGTTTGCTTGGAACTGATGCCATTGGTGAATACGAATTAAATATGTCAAACCATAGTCCTACCATCTCTATAAAATCTGCTACATCCTGGGCTAATTTTTCATCTTCTCCAGGTAAATATCTTTTTAGGGCAGTGGCAGTGGTATTGGAGAAAAGTTGGGCAGCTAAAGCAACATTTTGTCTCTGAGTTTTTGTACATGTAACGTGGAGTGTTGACAATTTGTGACATGAACTTATTTCTGTGCTAGCTAACTCTGTCAAGGTTTTCACTGGATTTTTTAATATCAATGTTCCATTTTTTAATATAAAACCTGTGTCTAAGAACCAGTTTCTTATTAATTTTAAGAGATGTGGAACATCAGCAAAAAAGTATATTTTTAAATTTAATGGGTGTTCATAATACGTTTTTCCTGTATTTACACCAAGTTCTTTCCAGAATCCCACATTTCCTCCTCCACAATCAGATACACACGCTACAACTTTGAACTTAATGCTAAATAGGGCACTAATTATTTCATCTAAGATCTGTTTTGTCATTTTTGTATCAAAAATTATATATACGGGTTGTTTCCAAGTATCAAATAACCCCCTTGCCATTACCGTTTGCATATAATTGTGTCTGCCCACAACTTCATCTTCTCTTTCATCATATGTAGATTGTAGATTGTTTTATGGGGTCGTTTGGCTTCGAACAGCCTTACTTCACTTCGACCTAAAAGATCTTTTGTGATTTACCCTACATCTAGTTGTTGCCCAGGATTCCAAGACTTTTTACAAAGCTTGATATTTTCCTGGGGGCTAATTCCCCTATGTCTTCAGGCGTTAATTCCGCCTGTTCTAGGAATTTTAGTCTAATGCGGACTAACACCTTGCATTCACAAAGTATATGTCCGCAGTTTCAGTTGCAGTATTGCAATATCTGCATTTGTTGTCTACTGCCTTGCCCATATTCTTGAGATGATATCTCAAGGGGCAGTGGCCAGTTAGGAGGCCTGTGATTAGCCTTAATTCGGACTTTTCAAGTTCGAGAAGCCTTGTGGCATTCTTTGTCGAATAAGTTATAAACTTTTTCGCTTGTCTTTGACCTGGAGTATTCCTCCAGTAGGACTTCTTCTGGTCCTTTTCCCATTCTTGGATCTCCTCCGCTATGTGTCCCTTGGCCAGGCCACAAAACGGTTCGGGTCCAATGAATGGTGCTTTAGATCCTTTTTTTGCAAAGCTGTCAGCAAGTTCATTTCCTTGTATTCCCTCATGCCCTGGCACCCACATCAAGGTAACCTTGTTGTTGTTGGCCAGTTGCTTCAGGGATTGTCTACATTCCCAGGCAATTTTAGACTCAAAGGTATAGGACCTTAGAGCTTTTAGTGCTGCCTGGCTATCAGATAATATATAGATCTTTGCCCTTCGGATGCCTTTATTTAGGCATTCCTGGGCACACAGATCTATAGCGTAAATTTCTGCCTGGAAGATGGTTGGGGTGTTACCGAGGGCTTTGGATAGCCTACATTTAGGCCCTGCTATGCCCACTCCTACCCCTTCAACCATCTTAGATCCATCTATATACCATATATATTCATATATGGACGATATTTTTATCTCATCAAATGAGAGTACAACAAGCTTGTCCACTTCACTTTTACTTTGCCCATGAATGCTCATTATTTCAATAACATCTTTTAGTAGTCCGTTTTTTAGATCAATACCTCTTGCCCAATCCTGCAGTGTGGATATACCAGGTAAAGGGTATTTTAAGGTATTTCTTACATATATATAAGCACGTTTGCTAAAATAACGGAGTGTGAAAGCTGTAGAAATTTCGTCGCGTGTCCACTTTGTCTTTTTCTTCTTTTTTGTAAGAATATCAATTTGATTTGGAGTTAAAAACTCTTTCAGAAGATTTCTTACATTTGTTTCGGAATGTTCAAGTAATTTGTTAGTTAAAGAATTTTTTCCCATAATTAACTCAGAATTTTTTGCTCTTAAGTTATAAATTTCTACTTGATTTTCTTTTAATTTATTTTTTAATAAATTGTTTTCTATCATTGCTGAATTAAATTTACGTAACAACTTTTCATAGTCATTTTCAGAACTTGTGCCCGGTAAATTTTGTGATATTTCTGATAAAGTTTCCAATGTAGAATATGATGATTTAGAGCCTAAAAGTTGTTCAACAATTTCACTGCGTTCTTTCTTTTGGGCTTTAAGCTCCCTTCTTGACTGTTCAATAGGGAGATCACCTTTTCCAGGTTGTAGAAATAATGTGGGTAGAGCTAAAAAAATAAAAGTATTTTACAGAAATATAATACAGTTCACCTATAAAATATGTTCATAACATACCATCTGGTTTAAGCCTTTTAGGTAAAATGCTCTTTATAGATGCTTCAATAGCATCTTCATAGTCATCTTTTACGAAATGTTTACTACAAATACACTTGTTATCTGCATTGAAGTTGTCCTTCCTGTAACATCTTCTAATCCATTCTTTCCTTATTTGTCCAGTAGGAAATGAATGAAAGACTAATTTTTGCCCACATTTTTTAATCTTTTCACTATTGTTATCACACACAGCTACGCTGCAGGTAAAACCACCTCCAGGCATCTAAATTAATAAAATAACATTACATAACAAGTCCTCAATAAACGTAAATATTACTTACCTTGTATAATTAATACTGATTTAGGCTTATACTATAATAATTAATGCTGTAGCAGACTTTGTAACTCACTAAGCAGGAATGTATAAAATGTAAACAAATAAAAAATGTCTAAAATGCACGTATTATAGTTGTCTTTAAAAACTAACACTACACTAGATATATAAAACACTAAAAATAGTAAAATATTAGTCTAAGAAAAAGTTCAATAACATTTACAACTATTCAAAAAACAGGAAAATAAAGCACAACGAATGATGACATTTACATGGCATACATGGATCGCTTTCAACAGATGACGTCAGAGCATTCCCCTTGCGTCTGTCGCCCTAAGTTTCCGTTCAACCTGGTCTTTTAGTAATCTTGGTTCATGACCAGTAGGTGGGGTGGCGCCATCTATGAGCCAATTGACGAACAGTCATCTATCACATGGTAGAAAACTCTGTAGGATTCCAGAGAATTGTGGAATACTGTTCTGGTACATTTCTATGGGTGTATATAAGGAGGTGAACCCAGCAGATGGGGGAACAGTACAGTAGTTTAGTAAAGTATAAGGAACAGTTCAATTTAGTATCCAGTACAGTTCTGGTTACAGAGACAGTTTGTAGAAGAGTTCAGTTGAGTGAAGTATGCAGTAGAGTTCAGTTCAGTGAAGTAAACAGTTGAGAAAGTTTTTAGGTTAGACAAGAGTTGACAAGTTTAAGAAGAAAAGTAAAGTACATAGTGTTTTAAAAGTAGTGAATTTATATTAGATTAAGTTATTATTAGTTGTGTGATTTTTAAGTATTTACTAGTGTAATTTTAGTGATTAATAAAATAGTGGTTAGTGAAAATTCTTGTTGCAAGTTATTTGAATCCACAAGGTGTTTACTGAAAATGAAAACTGTAAGCACGTAACAATAATTTGGCATACCGACAGTACATACGTAAAATCGAAAATGATATGAATATCCTAATAATTTCTGGTCCTTTTTAAAAGCCAAAAGATCTCTTTCGGGCATACCTTCTAATATGAAATATAACGATACAAATCTCGATAATCCCACTGAAATTGTTTCAGCATTTGCCGACTTCTTTTCTGAATCTTTTTCAGATACCAAAGTTACAAAGTTAGTACACTACTCCGTGTAAACTCGATGGCATCACACCAAATAATATATTGCATTTAAGGAACGTTACTTTGGATGATGTAAAAAACGCTATTAGTCAGTTAAAAGCAAATATGACTATGGGACCGGATAACATTCCTGCATTTTTAATTCGAGATTGTGCCATTCTTCTTGCATACCCGCTATCTATTATATATAATGCGATCTTAGAGAATTCTGTATTTTCAGACTTATGGAAATTATCTAAAGTTACACCCATATTTAAAAAAGGTGATAATACCGACGTAACTAATTACAGACCAATTACTATAATTTGTAATTTTAGCAAGTTACTCGAAATTATTTTATACGATTCTTTTTATGCCCACGTTAATAATTGTCTATTACGAGAGCAACACGTGTTTATCTCAGGTCGCTCAACAGTAACAAATTTGGTTATAAAAACTCAATATATTAGTGAAGTCTTGGATCAGAGAGGTCAGGTAGATGTTATCTACACTGACTTCTCTAAGGCCTTTGATAAATTAGATCATAATATATTGTTACATAAGCTTCAATATTTGAATATATCTACAGAGTTCTTAAATTTAATAACATCCTACCTAAATGATCGTTGGCAATATGTTCAAGTAAGGGGTTACAAGTCGAACAAATTTGTACAATCATCCGGAGTCCCACAGGGATCCATTCTAGGTCCTTTATTCTTCATAATGTTTATAAATGATATTACCGCCAATATTGATATAAAATAC
This sequence comes from Leptura quadrifasciata, assembly GCA_963675555.1. NCBI lineage: Eukaryota > Metazoa > Arthropoda > Insecta > Coleoptera > Cerambycidae > Leptura > Leptura quadrifasciata. The sequence goes on from OY776679.1 coordinate 47,443,647, forward strand.
CTTCTATACGCTGACGATTTAAAAATATTCTGTCAAATTGACTCGGTGGTCGATTGTGAACACTTGCAAATCAACCTAAATCGCGTAAATACATGGTGTATGGAAAATAATCTGTTTTTAAACGTCAACAAATGCAACGTTATGTCGTATTCAAGAAAGCAATTCACTTATGAATTTGATTATAAAATTGAAAGTATCTCTCTGAATAGACCTAGCAATGTTAAAGATCTCGGAGTTATGTTTGACTCAAAGTTAACATTTGTTGATCATATTGACTCTAGTGTTACATCATCTTTTAAGACATTAGGATTCATCTTAAGAAACATTAAAGATTTTCAAAATATAGATACGTGCAAATTATTGTTCAATTGTTTAGTAAGATCAAAGTTAGAATACGCCTCGATTATATGGAATCCAATATACCATTGTCACATAGCATCATTAGAAAATATTCAACGTCGGTTCCTAAAGAATTTACACTTTAAATCATTTGGCAACTATCCGCCTAGAGGTTATCCACATGATATTCTTTTATCTACTTTTAATTTTACTTGTCTTTTAAAGAGGAAGGTGACGCAATCTATAATTTTCCTCTATAAAATACATAATTTTATTAAATGTGAAGACCTTCACAACAGTATTTTTTACGCTGTACCTCGTCTTAACTCAAGACATTGTGAAACTTTCTTAATACGTACTCCAAGAACCAACATCTTGATTCAATCCCCCTTCTTTCAAATGTTTTCTAATTACAATAATGTCAATACAATAATAGATATTTTCAACACAAATATTCGCAGTATTAAACAGTTATAATTATTTTATGCTAGGTGTTTATCATTATATACTTCATTTGTTTGTTCCATAGATACTTGTCATGTAATTTATAATTTCATGTTTTGTTTGAGTTTGTTTGTTCTTATTTACCTGTTTCTTTTATCTTTTTTGTATTATATCTACTTTTGTTCTAACCTTATCCTGTAAATGGACCTCGGTCTGTTGGATATTGTAATTCAATAAATAAATAAATAAATGTACAGCATAAGCAACAGATTTCTGTTTAGTTCGAAAAAAGAAGACAAAGAAAAATTTAGGTTAAATTGGGCACCATCTATAGTAAAATAAGTAAAATTGTATATATTGTGCTGTTCTACTTTTTATTGTACTTAATAATTTGCAGTACTAATCAAACCTTAACTTGCTTATTTCCAATAGATAAAAAAAAAACTTTAAAACCAAAAAATCAAATTAAAATCTCTTACCTTTTGATCCGAAAGTATGTCAAAATATTTAATGGGCCGGCTAGCTTATCTTTCCCTTCAGGAGCAGGTTCAAATTCAGTTCCTGTTTAAAATGAAATTTTTATTAAAGTAAAATTTTTAATCTGATATAAATAATTTATTTTCTTTGATATTTAGATAATTTAGCTTTATAACAGGTTCGAAAGTCTAATAAGTACACTATTTAAATTTTAATATACGACCTTGTCTAAAATTAAACACACAAAAACCTTCCTTCTTCGTAGCTACACACTTCTCTTTCCAAATCCAACAATTCTCCTTTCATTAATTCTTCACCTTATCTCGTCCTTATCTCCTCTGCAACTCCAAACCACAATACCACCTCTACCTTCTTATTTACAGTCTATTTTTCTCTTCTTCGCTGATCTCCGCAATTTCTGACTTTCAATTCAATTTCAAAATTCTTAATTCTTGTTTATTATTTTTCTTCTTCACTCCCTAATTTTCACTTGTTCTTTTTTTTTCTTAAATTTGTTTTTCCAATTTTACAACCTCTCTTTTATCTGTTGTTTATTGTTCTATCTCACTAAATATCAAAGTATCCAAAATAAACAAAACACCATATGAATTTTGATTAATTTCATGCCAAACATAACCTAACTCAAACCTCCTTGTCTTTCTCCAGGAAAAGATTTACCAACTATAAAATAAAATTTCCTACTTAAAAGAAATGTCATAATGACTTAAATGTCAGAAATTATTTCAACAACAACTTAATAACAGGAAAACATTTACCAACTGTAAAAATAAAATTTCCTACTTAAAAGAAATGTCATAATGACTTAAATGTCAGAAATTATTTCAACAATAACTTAATAACCACTAACATAGATGTCAGTATCAAACTTACTGTTGACATCAAATAAAAACTTTAAAACTATTAAAACAACTCTAAACAAATATTAACATTCTAAAACACATACCTTTCGGATCTTTAGCTAATTTAAATAAATTTTGAAAACCATCTAAAGGAAATAAACAAATTCAAACCTTGATTCAGCAAATAACACAAACATGCAATCTTCGTAATCATCCGATATGCAAATACATCGCATTTTCCCTCCCCAAATTATAAGCTTTAACTTATGTAAAACTGTTTAATTTTATTCAATTATGCCGTATTTGCAAAATACTTTATTTATCATCAGTTTTGTTGTGTTTTCTTTGTGTGTTTTAATTTGTCAAATATTTCTTTAATCTGTCGTTGTCAAAATATGTCACATTGTCAGTTAAAATTCTTCTAGGAGTGTCTACAGTTTTAAAATATTTAGAAAGTATTCTACAAACCGTATTATTTGTATTACGTCTTTTTGTGGGATATACCTTTGTGAGTTTTTTGTAATGCGTTTTATAATAATAATTTGACTTAACTGGAATGCAATTAATAACTTTAATTATAATATTGTTAAATTTTATATCATTAAACTCGGGAAATCCGTTCGAATATGAACCCATGTCAACTCCCGCACACGTCTATCATAATGAGAATAAACATTTTGTTTGGACCTTGGATATTTTAAAATTAAAATTGACATATGTGGTAACTTCACCATTCATATACCTTTGGAGAACTGACGCGTCTCCGCACGTATTACATTTTCATTTATCATTTATAATCATACTTATTTTCATATATGTTCCGGTAACTCTTGACCGTTTTATATAATTCATTATTTATTTATTCCGCACTTAAATCTACATTTCGCTTGGTCCAAACAAAATATCTCTGCACAATATAATATCAAATGCTGAGGGCAGGCATAATGACCAACTCGTCTCCATTGCCATTGCTCTCAAATATCAAATTACAACGATCTTTATTTATATTACCCTTTACTACGTCATTACATATTATTTCAAATTTATATCCACGCTTATTTATCACTAGTATATTTTTCATTATATCCCACAAATCCAAATTATCTTTGTTAATAGATCCGTGTTTGTATATAGTGTATAATTCCGTATAAAATTCCCTATTCATGTCCCTTTCCGTATTTTTCTTATTGCTCCTGTTCCAATTATTTCCAGTGCAAAATTTCTTCCTCGTCTTGAAAATACAAGAATGTCATCTATGTAATGAAGACAAAAATTTTCGTATCTATCTAAAATTGATTGCATAGCTCTAACTAAAGCAGATGACGCTGATTGTAAACCAAATGGAACTACCTTAAATTGATAGATATGTCCATCTACACTAAAACCAGTATATTTACGAGAATCTACATGTAAAGGAATAAGCCAAAATGAATTTTTTAAATCTAATTTAGAAAATATGGTATTCTTTCCAATTCTATAAAGCATAGTATCTATGGTTTGAGGTGCATCAAATTGAGACTTAGTAATTTGGTTTAAATTTCTAGCATCGAGACATATTCTTATGGAATCATCCTTTTTACTCACTATTACTAAAGGATTTATAAAGTATGTCTTTGCTGGTTCTATAATATTAGATTTTATCATATTTCCGATTTCTTCTTGTACTTTATTTCGACGTTTGAAGGGTATAGGATAAGTTTTACATTTAAACGGTTTGCTTTCATCTACTATCAACTTGTGTACATAACTTTTAGCTATTCTCGGTTTGTAATTTATTAACGATATATAATTTTGTAACACTTTTCTTACTAGATTTTCATATTTAGTAGGACAATTTATCTCCAATCTTTTAGGCATTTTATAATTATTCATTTCACATGTGGGCTTATATTTTTCATCATTTAAATTATTATTATTACAATTACCTATATAACCCACTATGTTTAACTCATTTCTATTAAATATTTTCACCGCAGTACCTTTTAAAACTAGGGACTTTTCCCCAAAATCTATTTTTGCCTTAAGTCGTGATAAAATATCTTCACCAATTATGACATCAAAACTCAAATTGTCAACAATTACAAACTCACCTCTAAAACGTATCTCTTTTACTTCAAAATCTAAATTTATAATTTTATTGCATTCTGTGAATTTCTTACCATTTGCATTTAATAATTTAATTTTTGAAATCTTAGTACAATTTTTTTGATATAACTCTTTTTTACTATCTATTATCTTTCCATTTATTAAACTGACTTCTGATCCCGTATCAATCAATGCTTTTAAATTTATTTCATTAACTTTAATGTTGATGATTGGTAAATTACTAATTCTATTATTATCTAAATTTGATTCATTCTCAATACCTATAAATTCTCGCATATGTCCGTATGTCGTCATCTCAATTAAAACTTCCCTATCTAAAAATTTTCCCTTGGAAAATGTGAATTTACCTCTGCTATCGTCTTAATTTTATTCATGTCATTCTGTTGATCAGATCTGACATTTGTATTGTTTACCTGTGCATATCTTACTGAATCACGTTTAGTATCATGCCTATTCTGTTCTTTATCATAATTATCATTACCGTTGTACCTCCTATTTTCGTCATAATCTCTACCTTTATTTTGATTATTAAAATTTTTACTGTCATAATTTTTTTGATAATTATTATTATACCCATTTTGTTGTCTATTTGCATAATAATTTTGTCTGTTGAAATTTTGGTCATTACCATCTGTTTGGTTGTATGTTTTTCTATTAAATGCTTTATGATTTTTATTCCATCCCATATGTAGATCATCGATCACTCTCAAGTACTCATTCAAACCATCTAATGTCGTAATGCGTTGTGTAATGATTACTTGGTGGATGTCATCAGAAAAATGTCTTGCTAGATATTTAATCATTTCATTTTCTGTCAAGTTTGGCTCTAAGAATTTAATATTATACATTTTACGCATGACATAATTTTCCCTAGACATACCACTATTTTCTGAATATTTTCCATTAAATAAATTGAAACGAATTTTTTCCTGACAATGTTCAGACCAATACTTTTTTAATAATAACGTTTCAAATTCTTCTAAAATTTCAAATTCAGATTCTACAATTTGATACCAAATTTCGGCTTCACCTTTTAATGAATTTTGAATTTCATGTTTTAAATTAAAATTTAAATTTATAGATTTTAGATATTGCCTTAAACGTTCTAAAAATACTTTTGGGTGGGTTCTGGAATCACCATAGAAATGATTTACCAGTGTTTGATGTTGTGTAGCATATGTGTTAAATATAGGTGTGTATGTGTCCTTCAATATCTTCGTATTCTGTTCGATCTTACCATCCTGTTCTTTTAATTGTGTTTTGATTATATCTTCTTGTTTTTTCATGCGTATATCTATTTCATTCATACCATCTACTATAACATGTTCTACTTCTACTCTTACTTCTTTTTTAAATTCACTTCTCTCTTCATAAACCTTTTCTACCTTTTCTTCTACTTTCTTAATTTTCTCGTCCACTTTATTGTGTAACTCTACTATACTCGTTTCCAATTTCCTATTGTTCTCATCCATTTTTTTATTCATATCTTGTTTGCTTTCTTCAAATTTATTGTCCATTTTGTTGTTGATTTCAACAAATTTATTATTCATGTCTTGTTTGCTTTCTTCAAATTTATTATTCATGTCTTGTTTGTTTTCGTGCATTTTTTTGTTATTTTCATCAAATTTATTATTCATATCTTGTTTGTTTTCGTCAAATCTGTTCGCTATCATGTTCATTAATTGTATAAATTTATCATCATTTTGTGTTTGTTGGGATGTATCACCTTGTTGAGAAGTTTCTGGTGTTTGATTTTTATTCTCCATTTTTGTTTGTTTTCCTGATCTTAATTTCATACAAATACCACACAATTAAGAATTAATACTTTATATACCCTTAATAAATGAAATTGTTATTGAATTTTAAAACTATGTACCACAATCAACAGTTCACAAACTTTCACCAAGACTGCACACTTTATCAAATCGACAATTTTACAATCGCCACGCGTTGGGCGCCAAATGTGCTGTTCTACTTTTTATTGTACTTAATAATTTGCAGTACTAATCAAACCTTAACTTGCTTATTTCCAATAGATAAAAAAAAAAAACTTTAAAACCAAAAAATCAAATTAAAATCTCTTACCTTTTGATCCGAAAGTATGTCAAAATATTTAATGGGCCGGCTAGCTTATCTTTCCCTTCAGGAGCAGGTTCAAATTCAGTTCCTGTTTAAAATGAAATTTTTATTAAAGTAAAATTTTTAATCTGATATAAATAATTTATTTTCTTTGATATTTAGATAATTTAGCTTTATAACAGGTTCGAAAGTCTAATAAGTATACTATTTAAATTTTAATATACGACCTTGTCCAAAATTAAACACACAAAAACCTTCCTTCTTCGTAGCTACACACTTCTCTTTCCAAATCCAACAATTCTCCTTTCATTAATTCTTCACCTTATCTCCTCTGCAACTCCAAACCACAATAACACCTCTACCTTCTTATTTACAGTCTATTTTTCTCTTCTTCGCTGATCTCCGCAATTTCTGACTTTCAATTCAATTTCAAAATTCTTAATTCTTGTTTATTATTTTTCTTCTTCACTCCCTAATTTTCACTTGTTCTTTTTTTTTCTTAAATTTGTTTTTCCAATTTTACAACCTCTCTTTTATCTGTTGTTTATTGTTCTATCTCACTAAATATCAAAGTATCCAAAATAAACAAAACACCATATGAATTTTGATTAATTTCATGCCAAACATAACCTAACTCAAACCTCCTTGTCTTTCTCCAGGAAAAGATTTACCAACTATAAAATAAAATTTCCTACTTAAAAGAAATGTCATAATGACTTAAATGTCAGAAATTATTTCAACAATAACTTAATAACCATAGATGTCAGTATCAAACTTACTGTTGACATCAAATAAAAACTTTAAAACTATTAAAACAACTCTAAACAAATATTAACATTCTAAAACACATACCTTTCGGATCTTTAGCTAATTTAAATAAATTTTGAAAACCATCTAAAGGAAATAAACAAATTCAAACCTTGATTCAGCAAATAACACAAACATGCAATCTTCGTAATCGTCCGATATGCAAATACATCGCAATATATATATATATATATATATGGTGTTATTATACATGATTTGCAGGAAACAACTACTCAGCGGGCAAATGCCCCGACCTGCATTGAATTACACCTTACAAATCATGAAAAATTGGTAGCCAATGTCATTTGTCAACTCCCTGACCAGACATAGACCGGTTTCGAACTTATTAGTTCTCCTCAGTTTGCCATAGGTCATGGAGCAGACAAATGACAGTGGCTAACCTGCTAGTCTTATACAGACTAATGTAAATGGTATAGTGGTGAGAGGTAATTGAATCCTCTCATGTGGTCTAATGCTACTATACACCAGACATCATAGATGTCTCCGTGGTGCATAGTGACTTGCCATTTTGCAAGTACCGAGAGCGGCGACCTTCAGCCCTTGGTGGACTTAACCTATATACTGTTATTATACATGATTTGCAGGAAACAACTACTCAGCGGGCAAATGCCCCGACCTGCATTGAATTACACCTTACAAATCATGAAAAATTGGTAGCCAATGTCATTTGTCAACTCCCTGACCAGACATAGACCGGTTTCGAACTTATTAGTTCTCCTCAGTATGCCATAGGTCATGGAGCAGACAAATGACAGTGGCTAACCTGCTAGTCTTATACAGACTAATGTAAATGGTATAGTGGTGAGAGGTAATTGAATCCTCTCATGTGGTCTAATGCTACTATACACCAGACATCATAGATGTCTCCGTGGTGCATAGTGCCCGCTGAGTAGTTGTTTCCTGCAAATCATATATAATAACACATGTCCAGCAAAAGAATGGGAGTGTTTCCTATGCAAAAAGAAAGGACACACAAGTCGTGTATGCAATAAGGGTCATAATGTTCATCAAGTAGACGATGACAGTAGTCCATGTCAATCAGATACAGAGGAAGATTCCTTAGAACTGGGATTTTTAGGGAAGTTACACCATGATGAAAATGAAAAGTCAATGAGAGTCACCACTTTAATCGAAAGTCAAGAGTTAGGCATGGAAGTAGACAGTGGAGCCTGTAAGCAGGCCCGCGCCGTACATAAGGGCAAAGTCGTGTGGTGCACGACGGCGCCGAGGCGCCGAAGGCGCCGAAAAACTGAAAAGTAAAAAAAAGATAAAGCAACAAATAAAATTGTCAAAACAAAATTTATAATGATAAAAAAAACCAGTAAGGAATTGCTAGCTATTACATTGTTTTTTATTTGTTTATTTTTTTATTTTTACTCTTTGAGACGAGGGAACCGAATTACTTCTCGAAAATAATATATTTTCCAAATGAGAGTACGCAATAATAGCATTTATTCGATCGAATACGTAACATGGTAACATGAATTGTGTAAACTCAAACAAATCTGATTTTATTCATGTTTGAGCTTGAAATTTGGCTTGCAACGAGCGAACAAGCTTTTGTATCATATATTACATTTATAATAATAAATAATAATAATGTATTTTATTCATCATATCAAATTACACATATGGTATAACTTATTAGATAAGTCAGTGGTAAATAATAAATAAAGGTAAAAAACAGACAATAATAACAATAATAAAAGAATAAAACATACAAGTGTAACAATAATATGACATACAGTACTGAAACATATTAAGTACAATATATTACACTTTAAAATTAAATATAAAACTAAGAGTGTAAATAGTCATCTACAGAATAAAAAGCTCTACTCATTAAAAATTTTAGCAGGGCATTTCTAAATAAATTAAAATTATCGAATTGGCTAAACAGTTGGGTAACTTTATTATAACAATTAATGCCTTGAAAGATGTGAGAATTTTGGCCCACACTTAGTCTCGAGAAAGGCACCCGAAGCTGATTGTTGCTGTGAGTAACATAGCTATGAATATTACTATTTTTTAAAAAGATATTTTCCTTTTTTTTTATATTTGTTGTAATTAAGAATATGTACAGAGATGGTAACGTTAAAATTGATAGTGCTATAAATGCCTCTTTACAGTGAGTCTGATCAGGTAAACCGAGCATACACTATAATTTTCTTTGGCGCTACAAAAACTTTGGAAGCATGTGGAGAGTTTCCCCAGAACATCAATCCATAAGATATCTTAGACTGAACCAGACCAAAATAAGCTAGCTTCAGCATATTAAATGATACAGTGGATTTTAGATATCTAATAATGAAGCAGGATTTATTTAATTTCTCTGATAAATCATCAGCTTGTTTCTCCCATGTCATTTTGTGATCTATCCTTAGTCCCAAGAATTTTATTTCATCTGTTTGTACAATTGACTGATGACCAGCCTTAACTAAAACACTTGAATTGTGACCAACATTTTTGGGCAAAAATGACATACAAAATGTTTTGCCAGCATTTAGAACCAAACCATTGCTCAAACACCAATCAGAAAATTCACCTACTGATTTATTGGCTCTACTGGTTGTCAAGTCCAAGGTGTTACTAGATATTAAAAAATTTGTGTCATCTGCATAAACAATTGCAGCATTCGGTGAGGTACAAGAATTGGGCATGTCGTTTACAAAAATTAAAAACAATAGGGGACCTAGAATAGAGCCTTGATGCACACCAGTAGCAACGTCCCTAATATCCGATTTGTATGAGCCTATGACTACAGCCTGCTTTCTGTTGTTTAAATAAGAAGTGATCCATTCGTCGGCTACGCCACGTATTCCAAATCTAAAGAGTTTATCTAAAAGTAAACCATGATCAACGGTATCAAAAGCTCTGCTGAGATAAAAAAAATAAGGCTGTTGGAAACTAAAATTCAAAAATTTTGAGTTGTAATACTGTTAGAAGATATTTCTGTTTTTTATAAGTTTATAATTATGTTATGTACCTCAATGAGAAAATACTTTTGTATGGCTTGTACTTGTAAAATATAAAAATGAAACTAAATTTATGAAAATACTTTTTAAAATTATTTTTCAATAGTGGATAATAATACCTAACTTAACCCGTATCTGTACTCACATATGAACGTAATACAAATTTGGGGCGTTATTTTAAATGTGCACAAGGGCGCCAAAAGTGCTAGGCGCGGGCCTGCCTGTAAGTCAGTTATACATATAAGTGATTATATCAGGTATTTTAAGAATATTAAGTTGAATAATGTCAATTTTAAGTTAAAGGTAGTCACCGGAGAACATGTTAAAATTGTAGGGCAAATTAATGTAAATGTCATGTTTAAAACTAAACGTTATCTGTTACCATTAGTCATTTTAGATAGTGAGAGAAAATTTGTACCACTGTTAGCTAGAAATTGGTTGAGTATTTTTAACCCAGACTGGAAATCTAAAGTATTGTCGTCTGATGAAAGTCATGCTCGAAATCATACAAAAGTGTCAAATGTCAAATTAGATAAAAAGCAAAATAATAATAGTCAATTAAAATTGGTTAGTCAGTCTAAACAAATGTCAAATCAGGGTTCAGAAAACGAAATAAAAATGCAGTTAGTCTCGGAAATTAAAAGGATATTCCCAAGTATTTTTACGGATGAACCAAGCGCATGTATAAAAAAGTTCAAAATTGAATTAAATTTGAAAGAAAATGCAAAACCTATTTTTCATAGGGCATATAGCATGCCATTCGCATTGAAACCTAAAGTAGAATCAGAATTACAGAAAATGGTTGTCAGGAACGTTAACAAAAGTAAATTTTAGTAATTGGGCAAGTCCTATCGTGGTAGTTCCAAAAAAGAATGTGAGTGAGATAAGAATATGTGTCGATTTTAAGCGCACTTTAAACCAGGTAATTGAAACCGACCACTGTGTGCTGCCGTTACCCGAAGAGATATTCGCAAAACTTAGTGGTAATAAATATTTTACAGTTATAGATCTGAAAGGTGCTTATCAACAATTAGAGATAGGGGAAAAAATCTAAAGAATTATTAACTATAAATACCCATCTGGGGTTATACAGATTTAACAGATTAACGTATGGTGTAAGTTCAGCGCCAGGCATTTTTCAGTCGGTTATGGATGCAATTTTAGCTGGGTTACCAAATGTAAGTTGTTACTTAGATGATACATTAGTATATGGGTCTACGTTAGAAGAATGTTATCAAGGTGTGTGTAATGTATTAAAGCGCTTACAAGAATATAGTGTTAAGGTGAATACAACGAAATGTAAATTTTTTAAAAATAGTATCGAGTTTTTGGGACACATTATACGGGCAGATGGTATACACCCGACTAATGAAAAGGTAAACTGTATAAAAAATACACCCTCACCTCAAAACATAACACAACTTAAGTCTTACCTAGGATTACTAAACTACTATTCTAAATTCATACCAATGTTGTCTACCAAACTAAAGCCGTTATATGATCTGTGTAAAATAAATAATCAATTTAAGTGGACTAAGCAATGCGAAGAAGCATTCAATCTAAGCAAAGACTTATTGTTATCAAATCAAGTACTTACCCATTTTAACCCACAATTACCTATTTACATTACCTGCGATTCGAGCAGTTATGGGGTAGGTTCGGTTTTAAGTCATAAAATTCAGGGGGAAGATAGACCAGTACTATTTGCTTCTAGTACGCTGTCACCAACTGAGCAGAAGTATTCAAATATTGAACGAGAGGCCTTGGCCATAATGTACAGTTTAAAAAAATTTCATAAATTCATATTCGGTCGTAAGTTTATTTTAATAAGCGATCATCAACCATTACAGTTTTTATTTGGAGAAAAAAAACAAATACCGACTACGTCAGCTGCAAGACTTACCCGTTGGGCAATTACCTTATCTGGCTATAACTATCAAATATTATATAAAAAAGGTAGTCAAATAGCAAATGCAGACGCTCTTTCACGTTTACCGTTAAGGAATAGTACAGAAGTACCGGAAGAATTATATTCATTTAGTCTCATAGATAATATTCCTTTGAATTATAATGATATTGCAAAAGCGTCAAAGACTGATATGTTAATAACAAAAGTAATTGATCTAACAATCACTGGTTGGCCGGGTTATGTCGCAGGAGATGATTTTAAACCTTATTATCAAAAGCGTAACGAGTTGTCAGTAGAACAAAATTGCTTAATATGGGGAAATAAAGTAGTAATTCCAAAATCATTACGTATGGAAATATTGAAATTGTTTCATGAAGAACATATAGGTATAGTTAGAACCAAAATGTTGCTAAGATCATATTGTTGGTGGCCTGGAATGAATGATGATGTTGAAAAATTTATTCAGTCTTGTGAAGTGTGTCAACAGACACAAAATTTTACAAATAATAGTGGACTTTTACCATGGCCATCTGCACCTATAAATTTCTTTAGAGTTAATATTGACTTCTTTCATAAACATAACCATACATTTCTGATATTAGTTGATAACAAATCAAAGTGGGTAGATGTAAAACTAATGGAAAAGGGAACATCAGCAAAAGAAACAGTTAATAAATTAAAGGAAATATTCTGAATTTTTGGATTGCCTATAGAATTAGTGTCAGATAACGGTCCTCCTTTTAGTTCTACAGAATTTATTGCCTTTTGTCAAGCCAATGGTATAAAACCAGTTAAATCACCACCTTATCATCCACAGAGCAATGGTAGTGCTGAAAGAGGAGTACAGACTATTAAAAAGGGTTTAGAAAAATCATTATTTTTTTAAAACAAAGGAGAAATGTCTGAAACAAAATTAAAAAGCAAACTAGCAAGTTTTCTGTTTACATATAGAAATACACCATCTACTGTCACAGGATTATCACCTGCTGAGAGTATTTTTAAAGTAAGACCACGAACCAGATTTGACCTCATTAAACCGAATGTTCAAAGTTACAAAAGTTATGATTTCCAGAATGACATTATTAGAAAAATTATATTGTTTAAAGTCGATGAAAGTGTATATGTTAAAAATGTTCAAACTAAAGTATGGGAATTAGGTAAAATTAAGAAAATCCTAAGTCATAGTACTTATCTAGTTCAAATAAAAGAACAAATTAAATTTGTACACGTAGATAGTATCAAACCAAACTTAAGTAATGAATTGTTTGTAAAGAATCAAGTGCCATGTGAAAGTCAAGGGAATCCAAGCATTCAGGTAAACAATAAATATGACAATAAAGAACCTGATGCTGAACCTATGCTAGAACCAAACGGTACTATGGAAAAGACCAAACCTAATAGTGACATTACACAAAGTGAAATAGAGAAAGTTTCAGAAACCGAAAAGACAAGTGCCCCTAGTGCAAGTGAAACTATAACTAGATCAGGTAGAATAAGTAAACCACCCTGTAAACTAGACATAAAAAAAAGGTATTTGTAAACTAAGAAAGGGGGAAATGTAGTGTAAACCCACCTATAATATTATGTAAGCTAGGCTTAAGCAGTTATATCGAGTTTGAATGGTTGGCACGACTGGATGATCGGAAGTTAGTCATGTCTTATCTATCAACCAAGCGTGTGCGTTGTTTGCTAATTTAATTATATTAATAAAATGCTAAAGTCTCCCTCGGTATTTTATTGAAATACATAGCACTGAGGAGAACTAATAAGTTCGAAACCGGTCTATGTCTGGTCAGGGAGTTGACAAATGACATTGGCTACCAATTTTTTATGATTTGTAAGGTGTAATTCAATGCAGGTCGGGGCATTTGCCCGCTGAGTAGTTGTTTCCTGCAAATCATGTATAATAACAGTATATAGGTTAAGTCCACCAAGGGCTGAAGGTCGCCGCTCTCGGTACTTGCAAAATGGCAAGTCACTATGCACCACGGAGACATCTATGATGTCTGGTGTATAGTAGCATTAGACCACATGAGAGGATTCAATTACCTCTCACCACTATACCATTTACATTAGTCTGTATAAGACTAGCAGGTTAGCCACTGTCATTTGTCTGCTCAATGACCTATGGCATACTGAGGAGAACTAATAAGTTCGAAACCGGTCTATGTCTGGTCAGGGAGTTGACAAATGACATTGGCTACCAATTTTTCATGATTTGTAAGGTGTAATTCAATGCAGGTCGGGGCATTTGCCCGCTGAGTAGTTGTTTCCTGCAAATCATGTATAATAACAGTATATAGGTTAAGTCCACCAAGGGCTGAAGGTCGCCGCTCTCGGTACTTGCAAAATGGCAAGTCACTATGCACCACGGAGACATCTATGATGTCTGGTGTATAGTAGCATTAGACCACATGAGAGGATTCGATTACCTCTCACCACTATACCATATATATATATATATATATATATATATATATAGATAGTGGATTGTAGATTTAACTTTTTAAAAACATTTATTTTATTTAACACTGGAGTCAACGTTGACTCGTTAAGAAAATACAATAATAATTTAGATGAGGTTTATTCGAAAGTGAGTATAAGACTGATTACAAAAAGGTTGTTAGTAATATTTATAATGTTTCGAGAACAAAGGAAACAGTGTTGCTGATTCAGCACAATCAGAATTACTGAGAATTGAAATACAATGCTCATGCAGCGTGAGCGGTTATTGAGAAGGGCTGTTACGCAGTATGTAATACGATATGTTTGAGAAGGCTAAGCCTGTCTCGATAATATTATATATCATAGTATATTTCTAATATAACAGCTTCCCCCTTATAAAAAAAGTTGGTGTTTTATGCAGCAACTTTTGAAATGAATATAAAATGTATATAAAAGGTAATGGTACAATTTGGAAAAATATAAAAGATACAAAAATGTTAAATCGTAAAGTTTAAAATACAGAATATAACCGTAGCGTCTAAAATATGAAATGCAAGCACAATAAGCTTGATTCATAAAATAAAATAACATAAAAATGTTAGAGTTAAAATATAGCTTTAGCAAGAAAGCGTAAAATACAAACATACTGGGTTTGAATTGTAAAATAGGATAAAATATTCCTAAGGTTAAAATATAGCTTTACTGTGAAAGCATAAAATATAAGCATGAGGGGTTTGAATGAAAATGACGTAAAAATGTTAATAAAATTGAAATTAACAAATGATAGAAAAATAATGAAATATAATGATTAAACAAATGAAATAAAATTCACTGAAGAGTCCAGCACTAAAAGTCAGTAAAAAGGCACAAAACAGTTTGTCTTTATGTAAGTTCTATGTCTTCGGCTTCGTTGTCTTCTCTCCTTAAGGTAGGTCGTCTTCGTGAAGGAAATAGGTTAGCAAATGTCCTGTAGGGTTTGCTAGGCCTCGGTGGAGATGGGGGTGATGCAGAAACTTCGATGGCTAGTCTTCGTCTTTTTGTTCTGCACTTACAAAATAGGTACAGAAATAACAGTCCAAATATTAGCACAATGATAAAATAGGTGAACCAGGATATGTGTTTTGTTATAAAGGGTTCGTTGATTAAATTTGTACACGTAGATAGTATCAAACCAAACTTAAGTAATGAATTGTTTGTAAAGAATCAAGTGCCATGTGAAAGTCAAGGGAATCCAAGCATTCAGGTAAACAATAAATATGACAATAAAGAACCTGATGCTGAACCTATGCTAGAACCAAACGGTACAATGGAAAAGACCAAACCTAATAGTGACATTACACAAAGTGAAATAGAGAAAGTTTCAGAAACCGAAAAGACAAGTGCCCCTAGTGCAAGTGAAACTATAACTAGATCAGGTAGAATAAGTAAACCACCCTGTAAACTAGACATAAAAAAAAGGTATTTGTAAACTAAGAAAGGGGGAAATGTAGTGTAAACCCACCTATAATATTATGTAAGCTAGGCTTAAGCAGTTATATCGAGTTTGAATGGTTGGCACGACTGGATGATCGGAAGTTAGTCATGTCTTATCTATCAACCAAGCGTGTGCGTTGTTTGCTAATTTAATTATATTAATAAAATGCTAAAGTCTCCCTCGGTATTTTATTGAAATACATAGCACTGAGGAGAACTAATAAGTTCGAAACCGGTCTATGTCTGGTCAGGGAGTTGACAAATGACATTGGCTACCAATTTTTTATGATTTGTAAGGTGTAATTCAATGCAGGTCGGGGCATTTGCCCGCTGAGTAGTTGTTTCCTGCAAATCATGTATAATAACAGTATATAGGTTAAGTCCACCAAGGGCTGAAGGTCGCCGCTCTCGGTACTTGCAAAATGGCAAGTCACTATGCACCACGGAGACATCTATGATGTCTGGTGTATAGTAGCATTAGACCACATGAGAGGATTCAATTACCTCTCACCACTATACCATTTACATTAGTCTGTATAAGACTAGCAGGTTAGCCACTGTCATTTGTCTGCTCCATGACCTATGGCATACTGAGGAGAACTAATAAGTTCGAAACCGGTCTATGTCTGGTCAGGGAGTTGACAAATGACATTGGCTACCAATTTTTCATGATTTGTAAGGTGTAATTCAATGCAGGTCGGGGCATTTGCCCGCTGAGTAGTTGTTTCCTGCAAATCATGTATAATAACAGTATATAGGTTAAGTCCACCAAGGGCTGAAGGTCGCCGCTCTCGGTACTTGCAAAATGGCAAGTCACTATGCACCACGGAGACATCTATGATGTCTGGTGTATAGTAGCATTAGACCACATGAGAGGATTCGATTACCTCTCACCACTATACCATATATATATATATATATATATATATATATATATATATATATATATATATATATATATATATATATAGATAGTGGATTGTAGATTTAACTTTTTAAAAACATTTATTTTATTTAACACTGGAGTCAACGTTGACTCGTTAAGAAAATACAATAATAATTTAGATGAGGTTTATTCGAAAGTGAGTATAAGACTGATTACAAAAAGGTTGTTAGTAATATTTATAATGTTTCGAGAACAAAGGAAACAGTGTTGCTGATTCAGCACAATCAGAATTACTGAGAATTGAAATACAATGCTCATGCAGCGTGAGCGGTTATTGAGAAGGGCTGTTACGCAGTATGTAATACGATATGTTTGAGAAGGCTAAGCCTGTCTCGATAATATTATATATCATAGTATATTTCTAATATAACAGCTTCCCCCTTATAAAAAAAGTTGGTGTTTTATGCAGCAACTTTTGAAATGAATATAAAATGTATATAAAAGGTAATGGTACAATTTGGAAAAATATAAAAGATACAAAAATGTTAAATCGTAAAGTTTAAAATACAGAATATAACCGTAGCGTCTAAAATATGAAATGCAAGCACAATAAGCTTGATTCATAAAATAAAATAACATAAAAATGTTAGAGTTAAAATATAGCTTTAGCAAGAAAGCGTAAAATACAAACATACTGGGTTTGAATTGTAAAATAATGGGGCGAGCGTAGGTGCGTCTTTACTATGTACATACTTCGGTATGCGATGTAAAGCAACGACAGGCGCGGTTAGTACTTGGATTGGTGACCATTCCAACGGAAACCGCGTTCTCGCCTCACACATCTTCCAGCGGCTTGTATATCAGTGTATGCGCGGAAGCTATACAACCTTAGGCGAGGGTTGTATAGGAGATATACCATCCTTCGGAGGGGATGTAAAGCCGTCGGCCCCTTGTCTATTAAATGTTAGGCAAGTAAAAAGATCCCTACTCTTCTTAAGGGAAGAGGTTCGGCAAAATTCCTGGTTGGGGGTAGCTCGTCTACAGGCGTCGGTGTTAGGCCTCAGTAGCGGAAATAGGCCGACGTTAAATAAATGTATAAAAAAAAAAAAAAAAAAAAAATTGTAAAATAGGATAAAATATTCCTAAGGTTAAAATATAGCTTTACTGTGAAAGCATAAAATATAAGCATGAGGGGTTTGAATGAAAATGACGTAAAAATGTTAATAAAATTGAAATTAACAAATGATAGAAAAATAATGAAATATAATGATTAAACAAATGAAATAAAATTCACTGAAGAGTCCAGCACTAAAAGTCAGTAAAAAGGCACAAAACAGTTTGTCTTTATGTAAGTTCTATGTCTTCGGCTTCGTTGTCTTCTCTCCTTAAGGTAGGTCGTCTTCGTGAAGGAAATAGGTTAGCAAATGTCCTGTAGGGTTTGCTAGGCCTCGGTGGAGATGGGGGTGATGCAGAAACTTCGATGGCTAGTCTTCGTCTTTTTGTTCTGCACTTACAAAATAGGTACAGAAATAACAGTCCAAATATTAGCACAATGATAAAATAGGTGAACCAGGATATGTGTTTTGTTATAAAGGGTTCGTTGATCAAATCATCTAAATCTCTGGAGTATTGGTCCAACTTGTGTTTGGCAACTTCGAGGTCTTCCGTATTGAGATTGTTTAATTTTAGTGGTTTAAGATTTGGAGCTCGGATTTTGTCTGGAATATGTTTACAACATTCAAATGGAATTTGGATTGGATGAGTGTCGTCTTTTACATCGGTTACTTCATTGGTACTGGCTTGAATTTTTGTGATGCCTATGAAGGCGTAACAATTTGGTTGTAACTTTACTATTGAATTTTTGTAGATGACTTCAGTTTTTGAATTTCTTTCTGGACAGTTGATGGTTGTTTGTAGAGGTTCTGCGTTAATAACTAACCATGTGTTTTCGTCTATTTTTTGGACGTTGTAGCCTTGGCTGATGATAAATGACGTCTGGCAGTTTTCTGGCAGAGTTTTGAGGTTCTTGAAGAGACGGGCTTCGCATATGGCATTGTTGTCAATAGGATATGCAAATAAATTTGGACATAATTTGGTGTTGAAATAAAGTGGTTTGCATTCTTCAAGGTTCGAAATAGGTATGTACATTAATGAATCATCATCTCTCGCGATATATTTTTGAGAAGTTGATAATATATGATATAAACCAGTTCTATTATCCAAAATAGGAATAGGGTATAATTGAAATACTGAATATGTTTGAGGGTCTATTAAAGGTATGTCTAACACAAATATTAGATCCGAATTTGTTTGAAAAGCTTTTAGTTCTACAATGTCTAAGTACTGTGCAACCTTTGATAGTTTGATTGGAAGCGGTAAATTGTTCCTTTGTAGGTTTTGCGAAATTTCCTAAGTCCTTTGGATTTATAATTGAGGTGTGAATTATTTTAAGCCTCGCGAAAGTGATAGAATTTAGGATGTCATTTAGGTTATCCTCGATAAATATGTAACTTGCCATAAGTTGTTCGCAGATTTCAATAAATTTCAGTTTTGCATGGATGTTTCTATGTCTTTAGTCATGTCTAAAATTGAAGTTTCGATTCCTTTAATATCTTTGTTGAAAGTTTCCTTGTCAACTTGCAATTTTTGAATAGTCGCGTTGAAATTTTCTTATTACTGAAGTTGTAACAGATATTTGGTTTTTTAATTAGGTTTTTGAGTTGATTGAAATGATTAATTTTGAAAAGAACATTACTTTTTGAAAGTACCGTTGTCATTAAATTGTTTCGCAATTTATTTTGTCATCTGAGATTATTTTTAGAAATAGGTGTTATCGTCAGTTTGGTATTTGGTCAATTTTTGAAACGTGGTTATCGAAATGATTTTTAACATTTCTTTTGTTTTGGTCTCGGATGCTAATTAATACATGCTATTTCGTAAAATAGTGTACCAATCATGTATTTAGTTTCCTGTATGATCGCCATGTAGTCGGGTATATAACTTATTAATATTAATAATCATATTTATAATGTATTATCGCAATATTTTAATATTTCGTTTCGAATGTATGTCACAATAGTTGCTATTCATATGTGGGACAGTTTTAACAGGGTTGTACACTTGGAAAATAACCATAGGGGTTGCTATTGTGAAACACAGCGTAGAATGGTATGGCCAGAATAATGTGTGGGTTGAGGAAAATGAATTATTATCGATTTTATTACTGCCATTTATTGTTAATATCATTTTTAATTAAGTATTCATTTCTCTTGATTACATAGGGCTTTAAGATTGAGTTTCATAGGGTGGACTGAATTATCTGAATGTTAGAAAACTTCGGGATATTTTTTCTTGCATGACAAATTTTTCTGAGTGGGAAAATTAAACTTACAGAATTTCAATTTCTGGAGTGGCGTTGAAGATGGGTAGTTACCGCGTGTTTATTTGATATGGAGTTGTCAATATAAGAATAAGAGGATTCACTTATTAGTTTATAATGCGAACATAAATGATTGTCATAAGTCTATGCGTATTATATTTCCGGGATAGTGAAGAAATTGACTGATGGAATTAGTCAGAAAATTACATAAGTGAGATTTTTGATGGAAGAACTGTTTGGAATAAAATTCGTGAAATAGTTACTATTTGTCAGAATTAGGGTGATATACATTTTGGGTAATAATTCTATATAAATGTTATGAGAAAATAATTTTCTTTCGTTTTAAGAAGTTGGTCAGGGAATGAAGGAATGTAAATATTCCTGTTACATGATTATAGTGTCGAAATTATAACATAGGGATGTTTACGATTGATTTTGCAATCTTGTGTAGGACAGTGTAAGCTGTGTGAATTTGTCAATTTGTTGTAGGTGTCAGTGTATGTTTTGTGTGAGAATTCAAATGGGTCGATATTGATTTGTCGAACGGTGCTTTTGGGGTTTTGGTAATTACCAAAGGATTGTTAGGATCCTTGCGATTTGGTTTTCGACAAATTTTGCGTTTTTTATAAAACTTTTGGCGTGGTTTGTTAGTTCTTGCCAATTATATTTGTTTTTGATGTAACCTATTTTTATAAACGGAACCTTATTTATCAGGGGTTCTTGATAGGTTCTGATTAGTAGTTGAAGAATTAAAATATAATGATAAATTTTGTATATTGGTCTAGTATAAGTATTCGAAATTTTGAGGTATTATTTTTTTTATATTTTCTTTTGAAATCTCTAAATTTTTTGATTTTTAAAATAATGTTGAGAATAAATGTCTTAACATTGATCCTAAAGAGAAACAATTCTGTCCGTCTGTGTTTTCGAGTTAATGTTGGTTTTGTTATTACTAAACTACAGAATAATTTCGTAGTTTTCTTTTTAGAGGGAGATGTTTTAGTGAAATTTTTTTCGATATAGTGGTTGTGTGAAATTTGTAGTTTTACGTTTTGTTTTCGTAATCTACTAGAAGTTTTGTCTCGTGTAAGTATAAAAGTTGTCAAATGGTGTAAGGTGTAGGGTTTGTTTGTAATTTGTATTTTAGAGTAATCTATTAAAGATTTCGTTTTGTAAAGTCAAGAAAATGTGTCAAATTCTTGGGCAATTTGTTCGTTTGTACTTAGGGTCATACAAATTTAATTCTGAACTTTTTTGAAGAAAGATTGATTTTTCAGTTCCTGAAATTTCTTTTGTATATTTGTGAATTTTCAGGATTTTCGAGTGATTCAATTTTTTCAATTTGAAAAGGTATGTTCTGAATTTAGGTTCTAATTTAAAGTCTGAAAATTTCTAAATGTATATTATTTAAATTTCTGCCCTTGCTATTAATTAACAGCTGTTATTACTTGTGCTTGTAAAGCGTTTATGTTGGTGTAATGAAACATCATAATGAGTACAATGCAATATTGAGGTGTTGGATATCAGGCATTTCTTGTTAAAATGTTTAAGTTCATAAACATACAAGACGTGCTTCTGTGCAAAAGTTCAAGGGACTGTTATCAAAGTAGTACTACTATTATGAATTTCTTTGAATTAAATGTAAATACTTTATGTGCATTTATTTAAATGAACAAAAGTATTTCCTTATAATTAAGGTTTTGTTTCATAGAGTAGAATTTATTACAGGAGAAGAAATTTCCTAGTAATATAGAAAAAGGAATAAAATATTTACATAAGAAGTTTATTTTGATAAATAATTGATCTATGGAGTTAATTGATTTATCATACAATTATTTTTAAAGATTTTCAAGCAATATTAATTTAGAAAAGTTTGAGAAAAGTGGAGAATATCTTTAATATAAACTGTTAATTTTAAGTAATAATATTCTAAAATATTTCGGTTAAGTGACTAAAAATTTGTGAGATAATTTGAGAATTATTTTGGGTTGCAAGTTTTTGTGTGTTTTATTTCGCAGGGTCGGCATACGGTTGAGACGAGAATCGGTATTATCGTTATCAATTAAGTTTAAATATAGATTTGAATTTCTGGACTGGTTCAAATTTTAAGTTAGAAAATTCTACAATTTTTGGTATTATTTTTACAGGTGATAGAAATGAGTTTTGTCGGTACATTTTCCTGATTGTGTGGCTGCAACCTAGATACAAATACCAATGCAGTTTCGTTAGATGATTGGCGAATCCTCTGTAGATCCTGAATTAGTGCTGCCAGGTCACGAGAATCACCAAAATGAGCTTCAAGTAAGCTTTTGATTTCTGCCCATGTAGCTGAGTTTCGGGAATTTATTAATTCTGCGGCTTTTCCGCGTAATTTATTTTTTATGTGAAGCGTTAATAAGACGCGCTGATCATCAACAGCAATCCCCTGAGCGGTTATACAGGCTGAAATAAATGTTTGCAAGAATATGGGGTTGCCGTCAAATTCGGGCACTATGGAAAATATTTCGCTTAACCTATAAGGTTCAATATTTATGGTTTCGTTTGCAGCGATTGAATTGTTGGCATTTGTAGTGATTGAGTTGTTTACATTGGAATTTGTAGCGGTAGCCATTTTATTTATAATATTTAGATAATTAAATAACTTAAAACGCCTTTTTCCAATTTAAGTTAGTACGCTACTGGTGTTTAATAAAATTTTTTTATATGAAATGTGCAAGAATTTATTCTGTAATATTTAAAATTTATATTATAAAATAGCTAGATTAATTCGAAAAACGCGTTTGGTTTAAAAAGCGTTTTGAGTTTGGAAATAGTATATCTCTGATAATTTTATATTTTAATTGTAATGTAATAGTATTGTAGAACATAAGCTTTGTCTTACGGCCTTAACTTTAACCTTTTATGTGGTATGCAATATTATATTACGATAAAAAATGCAAAGATAACAATGGTACGTGATTACAGTTAATTAGATAAATTCGCACTTAAAGAGTATATGATATTACCATAAAAATAATGTTACGATAGGAACAGTGTATGATTACAGTTATTTATATAGGTCACACAAATTATAATCAAGATATTTTGTTTCAAGTTTAAATAAAATTACTATTTTAGATATTGTTAACTGTATGTGGCAATGCAATGTATTTTGATAAAATAGAATGTAAAATTATGTCGTTGTTTGCAAATAAATGTTTGCGAGATGATTCAAAAATGACTTACCCTAAATTTTTCATTCCTCGTGGTCCAGTTGAATGCGACTTCGTGAGCTTAGCTTCACCAAAGGTCTCTCTCTGCCAGGGGCGTCACTGGGTGTTCCTTCCACAGGGTTGCCTTTGATGCCGAAGACACCAACGATGGGACGGGATGAAATTCTTACTTGCTAATTGTTGAATCGTGTTGATTTGAAATGTTGCTTTGTTGCTTGTATTTCTTGATAATTATTATTGTTTCGCTTCCGTGCGTTTGAGAATAATGTAGGTTCTTCTGAACAAAGGATTGGGATCCACCACTACAGCTAAGAAGTTCTCCTTGTTCCAGAAGCTCTTTTCGTCCGGTAGGCACCTTTTTCAGATGGACTCCTTGTTCCCTCGGATATGTTTGCTACTGGTTAGGCTCCCGAACTGTGCGTGTTTTTCAGATCCGCCACGACTGCGCCAATGTTAGATAGTGGATTGTAGATTTAACTTTTTAAAAACATTTATTTTATTTAACACTGGAGTCAACGTTGACTCGTTAAGAAAATACAATAATAATTTAGATGAGGTTTATTCGAAAGTGAGTATAAGACTGATTACAAAAAGGTTGTTAGTAATATTTATAATGTTTCGAGAACAAAGGAAACAGTGTTGCTGATTCAGCACAATCAGAATTACTGAGAATTGAAATACAATGCTCATGCAGCGTGAGCGGTTATTGAGAAGAGCTGTTACGCAGTATGTAATACGATATGTTTGAGAAGGTTAAGCCTGTCTCGATAATACTATATATCATAGTATATTTCTAATATAACATATATATATATATATATATATATATATATAACAAATTTATACCACTATCCTAGATTGATTATGGTTGAGATGACTGGTTCTGGGACAGCAATCCAGGCCCACAATTGTCTCTTTTTGCGAGAATGGATTCTAAAGTTTCCTTGGCAATTTACGTCTCTTAATGGAATGGAGTGAAAGTTGTAGGAAAATTAACCAACTATGTGGTTTATTAAAAGTTAACGAAATTTTATCTTTTTAGAAGATAAGCTGTGCAAAAGCTATGCAGGAATGAATAAGCTATGCAGAAACGTATATGTGCATAAACATATAAGTACATATAAATATATATAAGCATCTACAAACATCTAAGCATGTAAGCATGTAAATCTCCAAGCATGTACAAATATAAGCAAGTAAGAATTTAAGCAAGTTAGCTGTACAAAAGCTGATTTCATAAAAACTATAAATTGCCAAAAAAATGAAAAGGAAAGAGAAACATATTTTTAAAACCATGTGGTACATATAGTATTTTAACTACTTATTAAATTAAAAAGAATTGACCTTGAATTTAAATTTATTTTAAAAAAATAATTGAAATTACATCAAAGACAAAATTTGAAGATTAATTAAATTTTTAAATGAGTAATAAATGAAATTACCTGTATGTTAAACACTTGTTAACTGGGATATAAAAATTGTAATATCAATTACTGAAGTCCACAGTTAAAAATTATATACGTTTGAATCAGTACAAAGGCTGCAAGCAAATGACTTCCTGGTGAGTTTTACTGATAAGATAAACTTTTTGTTCTAGTTACTGGAAAATAACGCTACCAAAAAAAATGTGAGAAATCTAATTCCCTATTTAAATTGAAAGCTATAAAATATAAAATTAGTACAAGTATGGCCATCCGTCAATGGTTGAGTTAAGCGCAACAACCTGCCTTGTAGATTCCCGTACTCACAACTAAAATAGTGGCATATGATCGATAAACGGAATCTATAATAAAAGTTTTTATTATTTCCATAGTAGCTGATTTGCTTTTACCTCATTTTGTAATTTCTATTTTATACATAACCACAAATATGAACAGATGTAAATAAATATTAAAACGTATTTTGATAACTCAGTAAATATATTACATCTTATAGGATATACTATATATAGTAACGAGAAAAGGTAAAGAAAATAACCATATGTACTAACATAGTAAACAAAAATATAAAAATTGAAAAATAGATATCTGATATGACTAAATTTTGTAGACAATTGTTAATTAATTGTTTCCTGGGATGCTGTCTAGAACGGAAATACATAATAGTGTAGAAAATGACTGAGTTCCTAAGATATAAAACTAAGTACATAAAACAGTGTGAAATGGTTTAGGAGTTATACAAGTAAAATTCTGTTAGTTGAAAACACTTTCATTTACAAAAACTGAATCGAAAAATGTTATGCTAAATATAACCAAAATTCTAGTTTTTATATAAAACTGTTAAATGGACATAGGCCATGTAACAACGTCCCTGTGCAGCGACATTTACCACACTTTCTAAAATGATGCTCCTTGAGAGTTATTGAAATTTTTGCATAAAAATCGCTCCGTAGAGCGAACATATGATTAAGAATATTAAAAACCTCTTCCACGATATTTTTACGTGAAGCACGCTTTTCATGCGAAATATTTCCTAAGTCGGATTTTGTTACAACGTCGAAAAGTATACCGAGGGTTTTACCGTGTTCTTTAATATGAACTCCCAAAACTAAATAAATAAAAACAAGGTGTGTTCCTTGCGTGACTACTTAGTGTTGGTGTCGGTGTGATAAACTAAAATAAATAATGGCAAGTGACAAACATACCAAACGAAACACTAAGCCATTTAATGGTGATAATTATTTAGTTTGGAAATATCGCTTACGTGCTATCAGTAGATGTATTTGGAGGGTTCTGGGACCACAATCCACACTGCGCATGACCGCCGGCCGCACACGCGATATGTGACGTATGAGCTGGTGTATTTTTTAGGGAATATAACTTTAACATGTTTTACTGCTGCCACTGCAATATGGCGGTTATATTAAAAAAAAAACTCGCGCATGACTACTGAACAGGAACTAGTGTATTTTTTTTTTAGGGAATATTATTTTTCGATTACTATAGCAATATGGCGGATGGATAAAAAAAAATCCTGCGCATGACCGCCGCACACGCGAAATGTGACGTATGAGCTGGTGTATTTTTAGGGAATATAATTTTAGCATGTTTTACTGCTAACACTGCAATATGGCGGTTATATTTAAAGAACAAACTCGCGCATGACTACTAAGCAGGTTTTTAGCGAATATTATTTTTCTATTACCATAGCAATATGGCGGCGCCGCGCGCTGTGTGTGACGTATGAGCTAGTGTGTTTTCTGTCTGTCTGTCTGTCCGCCTATGCCTGTCTGTCTGTCCGTCTATGCCTGTCTGTCTGTCCGTCTATGCGCGGAGTCGCGGGGGTTCATAGGTTAGGTCAGCAATATGGCGGCTGGATTAAAAAAATCCTGCGCATGACCACCGCGCGCTGTATGTGACGTATGAGCTGGTGTATTTTTTAGGGAATATAATTTTAGCATGTTTTACTGTTACCACTGTAATATGGCGGTTATATTTAAAAAGAACTCGCGCATGACTACAAGCAGGAACTAGTATATTTTTTAGGGGGTATTATTATTCTATTACCATAGCAATATGGCAGTTAGATTTAAAAAAAAATCCCACAATTTGCAATACGCATGACCGCCGTGCGCTGTATGTGACGTATGAGCTAATGTATTTTTTTAGGAAATATAATTTTAATATGTCTTAATGCTACCACTGCAATATGGCGGTTATATTTAAAAAAAACTCGCGCATGACTACTAAGCAGGAACTAGTATATTTTTTAGGGATTATTATTTTTTGTTAGCATAGTAATATGGTCATTAGATTATATGAGTTCAATATGTGGCGGGTATATTTAAAAAAAATAAATAAGAATACCAGTTAAATCAGTCTAGTTTAGTAGAATACATATTACATTATTTTTCTATTGCCATTGCAATATGGCTGCTATATTTGAAAAAATGTCTTGCACATGTTTGCTGCATTAAGTTTTAAATCGTATAACGATATAAGGAGAGAAAAGAAAGAGAATAAACTACTTAATGCTTATTTTATTTACGAATACATTTTTAATAAACACTAATAGTAATAGTAATAATTATTATATATAAAACATATTTTAAGTAATTAATTAATGTAATCCATTGAGAACAACCATTTAATGCATTATAAGTTTTACATTCATCATGAATAATGAGTGCATAAACTTTAGTATTTTTTGGAAATTTATTCTTGCGTGTTTCAAACTTCAATTTAATGTCTACGGTGGATGATTTCACTGCATCATATTGATGACAGCAATCAATCACAAACAGGGGATTATCTAGAAATTCTTCTATACTCAGTATTGGATCATTGACTTCCTTAGCATAGTAACTGCTCTGAAAATTCTCATATGTAGTAAGCTGCAGCATAAAGCTTCTTGGAAACATCGAGATTCCATCGTTCATATGGGAATACTACTGACTTTAGGTAAAGTCGAATACTACTTATTTCAGCATGAATAAACTTTGTTGGATCCTTTGTTCTATTATCAGAGTTATCAGTGCTTTGAAAACCAATTATAATGTAACGAGGTCTTTCTAAGCTTGTACTGGTTTTTATAGCCCAAATATCTGAAGATGTTTCGCGTAGAGCGGGTAACTCATAAAGATCCCACATGCGGTAGGCTATCTTAATATGGGACTTAGCAGTACCTCTATTCAAATGAGTCATTAATTCAAGTTTTCCTCTATCTTCAGGTACAATGTGGCGGATCTTCCATTCAATCTTATTAATTTCAATTTGAGCGTCTACTTCACCAATATAACAGTTTAGATAGGAACGGGCGATAATTAATATCAATTCTTGTTTCACATTTAAAATACCTTTAGTATAATCTTCCGCGAAACCCATAAGATATTTAAGTGGCAGCTTTCCACTGAAAATGCTACTGCTAGAGTCCAAAATATCTTGATTGGTTTCGGTAAGACCCCAACCTAATGTTAGAAGGCAATGTGATTGTGTTTTACCCAATGATGTTCTTGTTTTCAACGTGGTGGTTATACCGGGTTTTCGCACTACAGCCATCTGTTCACCTCCCATTTCATAGCGTATTTCATCAAAGAGAAATGCTAATGCGTTATTAGCAAGATAACATGATTTAGTAGCATCTGCAGGTGTGAATTTCCCTTCAATATATATGTAACTCTCAGAAATATCTAAAATGAGGCTTTGAAAGTGTACTGGAATACGTACTTCATCTGAATTTCTTAATGGTGATCCTTATGGTTTATAAGTATGTTCATGTAAACTGACGAGTGAATGATCAAACACCGGTTCCTCAAATATTTCTAGTTTTTCACTATTGATACTGACAGCCATCTTAATAATTACGAATTCTTAAATCAATTGACTGGAGAAAGATATAGTCTTCAGGGGTCAGTCTATACTTTGCAACGTTTACAGTAGGAGTGGATCGGATGCCGTTCGCTTTATTATTTATAACATTTAATTGAGGTGTGAGCCGCGACTGACGTAGCTGGCGATTATAACGGAAACCCATTGGTCGAACAGTAAAATATTATACTATTTTTTTTAGCTCTAGCTTCACGATAATCTTCTCGCCTTGAAAATTTATCAAATCTCCGCTGTCATCCAAGATTTGGAGAGTAATGTTTTCGATAAACTGATGCGATGTGAGTCTGACAGGCATATAAATAATGTTTTGCGGCTCCTTGGATAGCTTATAACCAGGCTCGACATCAATATCAAACTCAAATAAAGTATGCGCTTTTTCACTATTCAAGCAGGCACCATGTATAATATTACAATCCACACGTATAATTCTAACTTTCATAATATCGATGGGTTGTGTGGATTCATGGATCTTATTCGGTTGTAGGCGTGTCGCTTGAAATCCTAAAAGTTTACCTATAGAATTTTTTTGGTCGGAGTTAATCTCATACTTTGATCGAATTTCACACTTTAATGTATTATTATTTGCTCGCAATGAAAATAAATCTTCGTCATCCTCGTGCACATCAACTCTAGTCCTGCCAGATTTTAACGCTTGCAGCATTGCTTTATGGATTTCATCTATTTCGTATGCGCCTGGTGGTAAATAATGATGTATTTGTTCTGCTCCACTATTGATTTTATAGGAAAACTGATTATTTTTCTCATCTACATTGAATATGGAATTATAAGAGTAAAATCCTATTAAACCCAAACCATAGTTAGAGGTGCTATCCAGCTCGATTGGAGGATAGAAATCAGCACTCAAAACACTCGAATAACTTGATATGGTGAATGTATGCGAACGAGAATATGCGATGAGGGAATGTCCCATTCGTCTAATGCTTTTCCGATCCATTTCAGGTGTTATAGTCAGACTCATTTCTCGATAGAAACTTAAACATAAATGACCGCACCAAACTGTGTTAAAATTCTGCTGTTGATCGTAGTTATATAATATTTTCATGAAGCCCCTCGATCCCCTTTTAAAGTAACGTGTGAACGTGTTCTTTGGGTGGTGGTAAATCACCAAAGCTATCATAGTAATTAACTAAAGAACCACGTTTTTTATATGCTACCCAATGTGTTCCCATGCCATGTATACTATCCAAATTAATAATGGCCGATTCATTATGATGCGGTCCTGAGGTAGGTAGGGTGTCACGCATGAGTACACCTCGATAATAAGGTATCTTCGTGACCTGAAAGGCATAATGATTAAGATCCACATCGGATAGAGCTCTATGGGGAAGGGCTTTCATTAGTTTTTTAAATTATGATATGGTTTGAGGTAGAGGCCTAATCCACTGCGATATGGTTTCAAGTGTATTCCTCTACCAGTCTTGCCTATTGCAATTGCTTCCATATTTCTATTATGACGTTGAGCCTCCGTCAATTGCTCGCTTCCACTCCTTACGTCATGGATAACTTTCGTTACACCTGCTGCTCCACCTGCTAAGGTTCCCAAAGCAGAGAGTCCAGCGAAAATTGGCAGCAGTGGTAAAATACCACCCACTTTTGGAATGGGAATTATACGAGGTGTTCGAATTTTCTGTTTCCCACCTATAGTTTTCAATGATTTTCTTGCAGCGTGTAGTGCGATATTCGCCGCCTTTTTCATATCTTCGGTAATGAATCGTTCGCCTCCAGCTTTTTGTAATGCATCACGTGCTTGACGAACTATTCCAGTTCTAAATGAAACAGTTTTATTGTTCTTAACTTTCTTGTTTCATTTCTTTTTCATACCACCCTTTGGAATTGTAGATCTGGATGATGATGATTTACAGCCCATACCAAAGTGGCGTTTTGCCTTCATTATATTGGTAACTAACCAAGCATCCGCCTTTTCTCTCAAACTAGCGTCTTTAGATTTAACACGCTCCCAAGCACGCTGTTCAAGATGATAGTCTGCCTTATGTCTTGCAGTTAAATCTTTATTCCTTTCATATTGTCACGCAGTACCTAGACAATTATTTGGACCACCCGGTATATGATTTTATTCAGGAAATGATTTAGTTACAAAATTAATTTAATCCGATATCTTAAAGTAAACTAAGTTGCTGGTTACAATGTACCGTGGAAATCCAGCAAACTCAGCAACGGTGCACACGGCCCGCTAGTTGCAGAAATGCTGAGAGTGCAAGTACCGGGAAAGGAAATGGAAAAAAGTAAATGAGTTAGTTAGTTGTCGTCTGGGTTTTTAGAGAAGCAGGCCTAGGTGGTGCGTGGGGCAACTCCCTTCCAGAGGCCATGCCTCAGGGTGGCTAAATCCGCTAGAATGTAAGTAGTAAATTTTATTATGTTAATTTCATTGTTTGGTTTTGTTCTGTTATAATAAATGTTCAACCTGTTATGTTACCACTATGTTTTATTTGTGTGTTCACTTAGTAACGTAATTTACCCTCTCGACATGCCAAGCGAGTAAAGTGACTTTAGCCATGGCTATCGTCGGCACTTACCCTCTACAGGGTGATGCTGGCGATATCCGTGGACGTCCTGCTAACCCCCGTCGCGCAGCTCGTGACAATATGCTATGTCATGTACTTTACAGGCGGCATCAAGGGGGTTTATGCCAGCATCGCCTCTTGCCAATCTTTTCTGTAATTTGGTTCCTGGACCGCAATATTGATATGCTGGTAAATGCAGTTCGAATGGAAGTTTATTTATCAGTGAGTTAACAAAACCTCCACCAGTTTTGGATTGCTGTTTTGGATAACATCTATATCGCGTGATAGTCGACATTTAAATGAGATATGTATGATGCTTATTTGTATATATAGTCACAGACTGTTGCACAATGCGGATAGTAAAGCAGAGGGAAGAGTTTATAGTGAATAATTTAGATCAACGAATTGGGTGTGGGGTAGGTGCTGCTGATAATCAACGTCATGGGCCTCTACTTCCCTCAACCATTCGCTGTATCATAGCTGGTTCTTCAAACTGCGGGAAAACTAACGTTATGATTACTTTACTCACCCATCCTCGTGGACTACGATTTACAAATGTTTATATATATTCAAAGTCATTAAGTCAACCTAAATATGAATATTTACGCGATGTGGTAACGCCGATTAAAGGATTAGGATATTACACGTTCAATAATAATGCAGAAATAGTGGAGCCCTGTGAAGCCAGACCAGATTCCATTTTTATTTTCGATGATGTTATATGTGAAAAACAGAATGTTATATGATCATATTTTAGCATGGGTCGCCATAGAAATGTTGATTGTTTTTATCTGGCAGACATATTCTCGCATACCGAAACAATTGGTTCGCGATAGTGCTAACTTCATAATAGTGTTCAAACAGGATGATATGAATCTTCAACATATATTTCACGATCATGTAGCGCCAGACGTAATATTCAAGGAATTTCAAAAAATGTGTGCTGAGTGCTGGAAGGATCGATATGGGTTTTTAACAATTGATAAGGATAGAGAATTGCAAGATGGACGATATAGAAAGGGTTTAGATAGTTTCATATATTTGTAAAGTGCGCAGCTCGAAGAGTACATTCGTCTAGTGAATAACGTTGAAGCTATATCGCAAGAATGAAGACTGCAGCAAAAACTGATCATAGTGTTTTTTTTTTACATTTATTTAACGTCGGCCTATTTCCGCTACTGAGGCCTAACACCGACGCCTGTAGACGAGCTACCCCCAACCAGGAATTTTGCCGAACCTCTTCCCTTAAGAAGAGTAGGTATCTTTTACTTGCCTAACATTTAATAGACAAGGGACCGACGGCTTTACATCCCCTCCGAAGGATGGTATATCTCCTATACAACCCTCGCCTAAGGTTGTATAGCTTCCGCGCATACACTGATATACAAGCCGCTGGAAGATGTGTGAGGCGAGAACGCGGTTTCCGTTGGAATGGTCACCAATCCAAGTACTAACTGCGCCTGTCGTTGCTTTACATCGCATACCGAAGTATGTACATAGTAAAGACGCACCTACGCTCGCCCCGATCATAGTGTGTTCAATGATGAAATAAATTTAAAACGTAAATTGATTGAGGCAACGGATGCTGTTAGAAAAAAATTTAAGTCCATTAGAAATACACATATCGAGGGTCAGCAAGCACTTGAAAAAATCTATGAGCCTATAACGATGCCTTTAAAAGCGTTATCTGCTGCAGCCGATAGTAAATCGCAGGTAATTGAGAGGACATCGCCAATGTTATATGTTAGTCAAAGTTCTATTACATCTGAATCTGATAAATATAAAGATGATGATGAAGATGGGATATCTAAACAAGTAACCTTAATGGAGACACCATCATCTTCAACTTCATCAGTAACTACAGCAAGCACATTA
Source organism: Leptura quadrifasciata (assembly GCA_963675555.1). NCBI lineage: Eukaryota > Metazoa > Arthropoda > Insecta > Coleoptera > Cerambycidae > Leptura > Leptura quadrifasciata. The sequence continues at coordinate 47,476,804 of OY776679.1, forward strand.
ATTCCCTCAACCGAAAGTGCTGAGAAAATAAATAGCGTGGTTATGAAACATATTGAAAATTTAAGGAGCGGTATGATACTGTTGATGGAGTGCGAGTGGACTCCGACACAGGAAGGCTACGCATGGGCGATGCTGAAGTACGATTTCCATCTAAAAATGTTTCCTTTTGGCATACCAATATAAAACTTGGAACATTTCGTGGTAATTGTGAATTATATGAGTTATTATTTCTCAAATTTCCCCCTAGTATTAGTGATGAAATGTATTAGTGATGAAAATAAAGAGACTTATGGAGAGATATTGAAAGTAACTAACGAAAGCGGTATATAAGAATTATGATAGTAAGAAAGAATATAAAATGAGTACATTGAGAAAATACCGCGAAATTATTAAACCGTCGATGCAATATAATATAGAAACGCGGTCCAGCAAAAAAGGATTGGGACTCCTTATTAAAAAACAGTATACTGATAAAGCAGTGGATTATGTGTATTGGAATAAACCCAAAGAGTTAGTGGATCGTTTGCGTTTGCTGTGGAGTTCAAAGCAGGCTGGGCACACTGGACATGATAATGAAATATTAAGTTTATGTCAGAATTGAGGGAAGAGGGTATAATATATTAACTTACTCGATGTATAACCCTATGAACCCCCGCGACTCCACGCATAGACGGACAGACAGATGGGCGGTCAGGCAGACAGACAGGCATAGCCGGACAGCCAGACAGGCATAGGCGGACAGACAGGCATATATGGACAGACGGACAGACGTCTAGAGAGGAATTCGTTTTATGCATATATATATTAACATGCATTGTTCAGGCATCTCCAGTTAATATTCAAGATGAGTGGCATAAACAGCACTATTGATAAATTCGGGCGTAGTAGTAAACGTTCGTCCGGTATAGGTCAGCGAGGACCTCCAGGTGTTGGTTTTAAACTTACCGCTGATAAACACTTTAATGTTCAATTTAAACGTTTGTCCAAAGTTGGTGATCCGATAGATATTAAAGATGCTGCAACACGAATATATGTAGATGATCAAATTGGTAAATGCATGCAAGAAACGATTAAAATAATTAGCGATTCATTGGAAAAATCTATTGCTGAGCATAATCTAGCAATTAAACAGTCGTACACTACATTTGTACAAAAACGAATGGATGAGTATAGTGTGTTTGTGCATGGCAAAATTAGCGAGATGTTTGCCGACATGAGGAAATCTGTAGATGCACAAATTAGTAAAGTTGACACTTTAAAAAAAGACATTGCAAATACTTTAAGCGTAAGAATGAATAAATTAGAACATTCAGTTGCAGAAGCTCTCGCGAATAAGTCGGTATCAGATCCCAATACTGTACGAGGAGTTCAAGTGAAGAAAAAATTATGAGCGTCAGCGATGTAAAGCTACAAGTTGTTAACGAACTTCATAAACCCGCCCGGCGAAATTTTCAAAGAAGGAAGACCATTATAAAAGGTTATGGTGATTTATGGCAAATTGATTTAGCCGAAATGCAACCATATGCTCGAGAAAATAAGGGTTATCGTTATATTTTCGTAGTTATAGATTGCTACTCTAAATATGTTTGAACCCGTCCTCTTAAAAATAAAACTGCTCGAGAAATTTCAATAGCAATGAAGGAGGTTCTCAAAGACTCAAATTATGTACCACAACATATACAATCGGATCAAGGAACCGAATTTTATAATAAATATTTTACTAAACTAATGAAGAAATATGACAGCGAAGAAGGCGGCGATAGTAGAACGAGTTATAAGAACACTGAAAAATTGGCTGTATAAAAAATTCTCAATTAGAGGTAAATACAAGTGGCTTGACATTTTACCTGAAATTACGAAACTATATAATAACACTAAACATCGTACAATAGGAATGAAGCCAGCAGATGTTACAAGACAAACACAAATAAATGCATATAATCAGCCGAGGGTTGAACGTTTAAAATTTAAATTTCATGTTGGTGATATTGTTAGGATCAGCAAATATAAAGGCGTATTTGATAAAGGATATACCGCCAACTGGTCCACGGAACTTTTCAAGATAATTAAAGTAAATGTCACTAACCCACCTACATATCTAATTGAAGTCATGAATATGCATCCAATTAAAGGTTGTTTTTATGAAGTAGAATTACAAAAGGCCAAAAATAGTGATGTATATTTAGAGGAAAAATTTTTACGTATATGTTAAATGGCTTGGACTCTCTAATGAATTTAATTCATGGATAAGATGCTACTGATTTCTTTTAAATCTCTTTTTCTGTTAGCTTAAAATGTATTTTTCTATTTTTTTTTAAATATTAAAATAAATTAATCTAAGTATATTTCTTGTTTTTTTTAATTTTTCATGTAAATACAAAGATGAGGGAAATAATCAAATACAAAACATACGATTAAAATATTTAATAATATATAAATAAATGTTCGACTTTTACAAAAAAAAAAAAAAAGTGGATATACATACAATTATTTTTAAATTAAAAAAATTAACATATACAAACAAATATGGAGAAAAAATATTATAATTAGTTAAAGATTAAGATCCTGAACAAACTAGTTATAAATTAAAAACTTTATTTACATATGTATATAAATAAAGAAAAAATTATGGAATGCGATAATTCCCCCATGCCAATGTAGTTATCCCATCCGGTAAAATATATCTCTTATGATCATGAGGGGATAACGCTAGTTTATTTATGGCCTGCGTGTGAATTACATGTTTTATCGATTTGAAAACGTTCTGACGACAAGACAATTTTTTTCTGTAGAAGACAATCTTTATATGTCTCATGTCACAGTTTCTTCATCACACATTTTTTTACTCCCTTGGCTTTTTTAATTACAGTGCCGGTACCTACAACGAAATCATATAACTTTGAGCGTAGACCGATAAATTCAAGCATGGGAACACCACCATTCTCATCCTTGAATACACCCAATACTGCTTTATTCACCAGCGGGATGTTGTATGGATTGTCTTGAGCATAATTAGATGTACCGAATTTATCAATATTCGCCTTGATATCGCTGTAGATATCCTCACACTGTATATCGTAAACCAAGGAATCGGTATCCAAGTATAGAAGTTTAGCCTTGTGTCCATACTTTTCTTTAATGAACTCATAGTATAAGTTGGAATAAGTTCTTGCATTGGAATGTTCTCCATACCCTCTTCGCATGTTCGTAATCCTCCTCACTAATATCAATTTCCGCTAAAGCGCTGTAGAATTTATCAGGAGGCGGCAGCTCCACAGTTGACTCTAATTTTTCACATGAATCTATATATTCATATGGGAAAACACCTTTTCTCGTAACCAACTTGAACTCTTCATCATTAGAAAATAACCTCCTAGTTTCAACAAACTGATGACTCTCCAAGTTGTTAGCCAAACTATCGAGACTACAAGCCATAAAACGAAACGAATCTAAAAACCTTAGCGTTAAATAACGTTTCGTTTTTTCTCCTTTACAGCTTTCGTCGTCATCATCATCATAATTATCCTCGTCCGCTTTATCATCTACACGAATTTTAGCGAAGAATCCAATATATTTCTCCTTATTTTTGGGAATAACAGTTACGGTTTTTGCTAGAGCTGCCGCCTCCTGAATAAATAAATGAACATCATAGTTGCTCATGTTGTGCAAGAATATTGGGATGAAGTGGGGTGTACGATATCTGAGGTTACACTGCTCATGAGCTGGATCACGATAGTTTCCTGTATATATATATATATATATATATATATATATATATATATATATATATATATATATATATATATATATATATATTATTCTGTTTTTATTATTATATAGTATATTTTATTTTGGGCGCCACGATATCACCTGAAAGATATCGAAAATACGTGAGTTTTTAATCTGTTTTAGTAGATACTTTTGTAAAACTCAACAGAGCATAAGATCTCTTATCCTAGGAGCCGGTTCTAGTATCAATATTACCTAAGTTTAGAAATGAAAAACCTTCATTAAGTATACAATAATTACATGTATTACTGAGAGTAATGAATAACAAACTAAACTATATTAAAGAAATTACTTAGAACTAGAAATGTCATTTGAAAACTAAAATTGCTCGAGACTTTAATTATTTGCAAATAATGATGATATTGGTATATATACCTTTAGAGACTAGGAATCTCGACGATGCTGCAGATATTATCCGGTGCTGTGGTACGTATGTGCCATTTACTCCCTCCAGATTTCTGTCTATTACCAGTTGATCTGATATCTGACTAACCTATTTATTACGATATGTTGATACTCTGGAACTTTATATTGTGTTAGGTAACCAACCCACTTTATATCAGTCTTCACTCTTTATTTTGGAAATATGCAACTTCATATCACCAATATATTGTAACTCATAAAATATTTTTCTTCTCTCCTCCCTCCTTTTTTTTTTATTATCCTCGTTCCCTAGCAAACGTTATTGTTTTTCATAACGACCACTGTTTTTTCATTACCAATACATGTTATTACTACAAACTATCTAAAACTAAATATTACTCTCAAGGAATGTTTGTTTCATTAATTTTACTTTTTACACTTTCGAAAACGTTATAATGTGACATTGTTCTTCCATTTTATTGTTTTATCACATTATTTTAAAATCACTGTTATTTAGTGTCCCGTTCTTATTTACCCTAATTTACTGTCTATTTAATTATTCTTTAAACATCTTTGGATACTACTTACTATTACTTACATAATTTAATTTTGTCTAGATTTAACGAAAATTCCTCATTTCTCCAAATACTACAGTCATCCTGAGCCAAAATAAGGTTTCACTACAATAAAGTACAGTCCTATTGAGCTTTACAATCATAAGCTTAGCATTGAAAATGGCGACAATATTTAAAATTTCAAGTATTATTTTGGAAACTTTCATGGTTGGCTTACCCTTAGTAATTTTAGTTATCCTTGAAATTCATATCATTTTATTTACATCTGCTAGTGTGAATGCCCATGACATACCCCCCCCCCCAAACAATTATGTTTTGAACCCGTTGAAAATTTAGTTGATTTGTCATAACGACATGTCATTCACACTACCACATTTATTACCTTATCTGAATTATAAGGATACAGCAATTCAATATGAAATTTCCCCCTGATTCCGTCGTTATCAATGTTTTTAAGCTCGTATGTATTTTGATTAAGTACTCTCTTAACTAGATATGGGCCCTCATACGGCAACATCAATTTGGCACAGATTTTATTTTTGTAATCTGATACACGTAACCGTTTTATCACTACCAAGTCTCCTTCCTCGAACATTACGTGTTTTTTTATTTTCTTATTTTCGCGTTTTATGTATTTATCTGCGTTTCGTTTTAGTCTGTCACATACTTGTTTGTGTATTGTATGTAAATTCTGTATGTTATTATTTGTCCATGGTCTTGTCGGTAGTTGTCCCAGCATTGTCGTCACAGGCGGGATTAAAGTTACTGTGTTTGGTACGTTGTTCATATAATTTTCCACCATTTCTGTTACTGCAGGCCATTCAGAATGAGTATGCTGCACCATCAAACGTAAAAATCTTATGACTTCTTGAATGTAACGCTCAGCAGGATTTGCATGTGGGTGTCTGATTGTAGTAAAAATAACTTGTATATTTCTGTTTTCCAAATGGTTTGTGAATCTAATATTGTTAAAATACGTGGCATTATCTGCGAGAATTTTCTGGGGAGTTCCTATTGTTTTACAAAAATGGCTGATTTTAGCTATAGCGGTCATAGTGTTGCAACGTTTAGTTGGATATACCTTAACAAACTTTGAAAAACCGTCTACAAGTACTAAAATGTGTTTGTAACCCGTTTTTGAAGAAATGAGGTTACTTATAAAATCTATTGAAACTAGTTCCAGTGGTTGTGTGGTAACGATACTGTTTACTAAATTTCTGTTTGTGTGGTTTTTGATTTTCCCTAAACAACACTCATGACATTTTGAAAGTAAATTTTTAATTAACTGTAAATCTTTATTGGAATAGAAATTTTCCCGGAAAATCAACCACGTTTTCCGAATACCAATGTGGCCATATCTGTGATGCAGATCTATAATTATTTGTGTAGCTAATTCGCTATCAATAACGTATTTCTCCTCATTTAAAATAGTTTTTATGATAAATTGGTTTTTGTAGGTGAAGCCTCTGTGTGTTCGTTTTGAGTGTAATTTCTGTATTAAGTTGTGTAACTTCTGTTGACTGTGTATTACTTGTTCTGAAGTATATAAATTGTGGTTGGATGATAAGATGTTAAGTGCTACCATGAATGTGTCTGATTTGTTAGTGTTAATCTGTCGATTACGTGTGAGTGCGTCTGCTGTTATATTGTCTTTCCCCGGACGGTGTTTTATTGTGAATGAATATTCCTGAATAAGAAGTGACCAACGATAAATTCTGTTGTTTGCAAATCGATTTTTCATAAGAAAGCATAGGGCTGAATGATCGGTTTCTAATATGAAATGTGAGGCGGTAAGATAAAAGGAAAATTTAGATATTGAAAATACTATGCTGAGCATCTCACGTTCACTCACGGAGTATCGAACCTCGTGTGGTTTTAGTATCCTTGAAATAAAGCATATAGGTGTTTCTACTCCCCTTTGCATTTGCGTTAATTCCGCTGCTACAATGTATTCAGATGCATCAGTCCTAAGTATAAATGGTATATCAAAATCGGGACTGTGAAGCAGTAAGTTGTCATGAAATGTGTTTTTTAAAATATTGAAGGCAATTTCCCTTCTGTCAGTCCATTCCCACGTAACATTTTTCCTAAGTAGTTCTATGAGAGGAATTTCTAGTTCCGATAGTTTTGGAATAAATTTTTTATAATAATTTAGAATTCCTAAAAATCCCCTTAGCATTTTTAAATTAGTTGGACGTGGATACTCTTTTATTTCACTAATCCTTTCTTGTCCTATGCTGATGCCCTCTTGGCCTATTCTATACCCTAAATATTTAACAGAAATTTGGTAAAATTCACACTTTTCTAAATTTAGTTTTAAACCGGCCTCATTTAAGGCATTTAATACTGTATTTAAATGATTATAATGTTTTTCTACTGTTTCGGAGAATATCAGAATATCATCTATGTAATGTAGACAGAAGTTTTCAAATTTATCCAGTATAGATTGCATTGCCCGAACAAGTGCTGACGATGCCGACTGTAAACCAAAAGGAACTACCCGAAACTGAAAAATATGCCCTTCAACACTGAAGCCTGTATACCTGCGAGATTCAGGATGCAAAGGAATTAGCCAAAATGAATTTTTTAGATCTAATTTTGAAAAAATCGTGGTTTTACCTACTCTAGAAAGCATTGATTCTATGTTTTGTGGTGCATCAAATTGGGATTTTGTTATTTGATTTAGTGTTCTAGCATCTAAACATAGTCTGATAGTATTATTTTTCTTTTTAACAATAACCAGCGGATTAATATAATTAGTTTTTGCGGGTTCTATGATATTTGAATCTAACATGTTTTGAATTTCGTATTTAACTTGGTCTCTAAATTTGTATGGAATAGGATATGTTTTGCTCTTAAAGAATTTCGATTCATCAACCTGTAGTTCGTGTACATAGCCTGATGCTACACGAGGCTCGAAATCGATAAGTGATATATATTTCTGTAATAAAATTTGAATTTGTTCGTTATATTCAGAAGGACAACTTACATCTAGACTGTCGGCCACGTTAAAATTATGCATGTTATATGTGGTCGTTCCCACTATATAATTCTTGGCTCGTTTGCCATCAAACTCATGACTTTTTTCATCATTAATTTGTATAATTGGTATCGTATGGCCGTTCAATAATAAAATGCGTTTCTCTAGATCAATTGTAGCCTTAATCTGACATAATATGTCCTCACCAAAGATAATATCAAACTTCAAATTAGGAATTATCATTAGATCCCCTTTAAAAATATAATTTTCTATCACAAAATTAGAATTGAAGACCTTACTGCATTCCGCAAATTTTTTGCCATTAGCATTTACAAGTTTAATTTTTGATATTTTTATGCAATTTTGTTCAAATTTATAATAATAATAATAATAATAATAATAATAAATAATTTATTGCCAGAAATCAAAAGAATTTACAGACAAAGGTGAAAGATACCGCATAACGTTTTTTCACTGACACCTAGAGTATATAAAATATCATAAAAAAACAAACATTTACTTACTATAATATACAAGGTAATAAAAAAGGAATAGAATATTACATACATATAATATAACATGACATCAAGTAATAAAATATTGAGTATAATCTTACAATTAAAAAAAAAAGAAAAATCACTAGCTATCACATGTGTAGAATAAAATCTTTGGCTTGTTTTTTGAGAGAGGTAGTACTGATTGTTGTATTATGTAAGATTGTCATTTTATTAAAAAAGTGAGCTGCCTGGTAACTAAAACAGTTTTTATAAAACTCTGTATTATGCTGAGGAATAGACAGCATATTGTTGTTTCTAACCTCTACATTGTGCATTTCTCTACGACGTATCATTAGATCTCGAAGGTATGTTGGAGTGTTAGTTTTTAATATCTTGTGTATCAGACAGTTCATATGTAAGAGTCTCCTTTGTTCCATTGTAAGCCAACATGATGCTCTGATATGTTGACTGGTATGCTCTCGTCTTGATAAGGACATCACAAATCTTATACATGAATTTTGTATCTTTTGTAGCCTGTATGTATTAAAGACTGTTAAGTAAGGTCCATAGACAACATCCATGTAGTTGGCAACAGATAATACAATCATGTCAGATAACATTAACTTTGTTGTTATTGGTAGGCTATCCCGAAATTCATAAATACTTTTTAATTTAAAAAAACTTGATTGGCAAATCTTACTGACATGTTTGTCAAAGTTTAATTTAGTGTCCATAATCAAGCCCAAATTTGAGACAGATTCTTTCCATTCAATTTCATTGTTGTTCAGCTTAATGTTGAAATTATTAGTGTCGAACTTAGACCGACTAAACATAATTGCTTGAGACTTTATAGGATTTATCACTAATGAATTATCTGTGGCCCATTGATACACATGCTGTAAATCTTGATTTAAATGTAGGTTTGCCAAATTAATAGATTCTAATGAATCTGTCGAGAAATTAAGATAGATCTGTAGGTCATCAGCATACATGTGTACTGAACAATTTTATGTTTATACTTTGCTATAACGTCTTCATTAATTAAACTAATCTCCGATCCTGTGTCGATCAATGCTGTTAATTTTATGTCTTGTATTTTTACATTAATTATAGGTAAGTGGCTAATTTTGATGTCGTTTGTATGTCCGTCTTGTGTTGTTTCTACGTCAATGTATTCCCGCATATGTTCATAAGTAGTATTTAAAATATGTCTAGTTAAAAATCCTGCTGTTGTGACTGTAAGTGTACCTGTGCCAATGTCTGTATTTTATCTGTGTCTCCGTGAGGGTTATAATCTTTTGATGTGTTATTTGTTAGACTGTTTGTATTAGCAACCTGTGCATACGTACGTGTGTCTCGTTTTCCTTGCTCTTGATTTTGTGTACGTCTGTCATCCCAGTGTACCTTTTCTTTGTCTGAAGTCTGTGTGTTTTGTGTATTTTGTTCCCTGTTCATATTTTGGTTATACCTATTTCCCTGATGTTGTCTGTTTTGATTGTATTGTGAAATATTATTGTTATAATTGCTGTAATATGATCGGTTTTGACCTGGGTTTGAATTATGTTGATTTTGATTATTGTAGTAGGTTCTGTTTTGTCCATTATTTTGCCTCATTGTATTGTCATTAGTGTTGTCATGTCTGGTATCATTCTGCTGTTCATTGTCTCGGGGCGATGATTTCCTCCACCCGAACTTGTGATCATCTATTACCCTCAAATATTCTATAAAGGAGTCTAATGTAGTAATACGCTGTATGATCACAACATCGTGAATATTTTCAGTGAAGTGTCTGGCCAAATATCGTACCATTTCTGCCTCGGTGAGTTTGGGTTCCAGGTATCTAATATTATATATCTTGCGCATAGCATATCTTTCCCTGGACATACCAAATGCCTCATTGTATTTACCATTAAAAAGGTTCAACCTGACCTTCTGTTGGTTATACTCTCCCCAATATTGCTTTATAAATAGCTCTTCGAATTGCTCGAACGTCTCAAACTTCCCCTCAATCATTTCATACCACAGCTCAGCATCACCACGTAACATGTTCTGAATTATTTGTTTGATATCAGTATTGGGGTGTAGTGTGCGTATGTGCTGACGTAATCTCGTAATGAAAACCTTGGGGTGGATTTTTGCGTCTCCTATAAATTGTAAGTCTGTATTTATATTTGTTTGTGGCTGTGTGTGAGTGCATGTTGTGTGCGTTGTCGTTACTTCCGTTATTCTTTTGGAGTTTTGCTCAAGTTTCCTTTCTTGTTCCTTTAACTGCTCATGTACTGTTTCCCTTTGTTTTTTTATCTGTTCATCTATATCCGTGAAACCTTCTGTAATTAATGTTTCTACTTCTTGTCATACCTTTGTTCTAATTTCGTTCACCGTTGTTTGTAATTTAGTATCTATTTCTTCAGTTACTTCTTGTCTTATTCTATCCAATTTTTTTTTAAATTTTTGTACTTCTCCTTTAACTTCCATTATGTTTTCTCCCATATTCTTATAGTTTTCCTCCATTTTAATTATGTTTTGATCTATTTTCTCATTTAATCCATTTATACTGTTTTTGATTTCTGTTATATTGCTATTTAATCCTTGATTCATTTGTGTCATTATGTCCATTATTTGTTTAAACATATTTGGGTCAGATTGTGTTTGTAAAGTCGAATCGCCAACATTTTGTGTTGACATTTGCGTATGTGTTGTAGTGTTGCTATCGTACTGTACAGATGTTTGTGGGTGATCTATGTCATCCATACTTACTACTTTACTTGATCTTAATTTCATAAATAATCAGATATGACAGTAAAATTTTTTGACAAAACTGACAAATAAACCAAACTTCAACTTGCCAAATGTAAATTTATCCCTACGCGTTAGCTCGATATGAAATTATAATACAACGCCCCACGCTGGGCGCCATATATTCTGTTTTTATTATTATATAGTATATTTTATTTTGGGCGCCACGATATCACCTGAAAGATATCGAAAATACGTGAGTTTTTAATCTGTTTTAGTAGATACTTTTGTAAAACTCAACAGAGCATAAGATCTCTTATCCTAGGAGCCGGTTCTAGTATCAATATTACCTAAGTTTAGAAATGAAAAACCTTCGTTAAGTATACAATAATTACATGTATTACTGAGAGTAATGAATAACAAACTAAACTATATTAAAGAAATTACTTAGAACTAGAAATGTCATTTGAAAACTAAAATTGCTCGAGACTTTAATTATTTGCAAATAATGATGATATTGGTATATATACCTTTAGAGACTAGGAATCTCGACGATGCTGCAGATATTATCCGGTGCTGTGGTACGTACGTGCCATTTACTCCCTCCAGATTTCTGTCTATTGCCAGTTGATCTGATATCTGACTAACCTATTTATTACGATATGTTGATACTCTGGAACTTTATATTGTGTTAGGTAACCAACCCACTTTATATCAGTCTTCACTCTTTATTTTGGAAATATGCAACTTCATATCACCAATATATTGTAACTCATAAAATATTTTTCTTCTCTCCTCCCTCCTTTTTTTTTTATTATCCTCGTTCCCTAGCAAACGTTATTGTTTTTCATAACGACCACTGTTTTTTCATTACCAATACATATTATTACTACAAACTATCTAAAACTAAATATTACTCTCAAGGAATGTTTGTTTCATTAATTTTACTTTTTACACTTTCGAAAACGTTATAATGTGACATTGTTCTTCCATTTTATTGTTTTATCACATTATTTTAAAATCACTGTTATTTAGTGTCCCATTCTTATTTACCCTAATTTACTGTCTATTTAATTATTCTTTAAACGTCTTTGGATACTACTTACTATTACTTACATAATTTAATTTTGTCTAGATTTAACGAAAATTCCTCATTTCTCCAAATACTACAGTCATCCTGAGCCAAAATAAGGTTTCACTACAATAAAGTACAGTCCTATTGAGCTTTACAATCATAAGCTTAGCATTGAAAATGGCGACAATATTTAAAATCTCAAGTATTATTTTGGAAACTTTCATGGTTGGCTTACCCTTAGTAATTTTAGTTATCCTTGAAATTCATATCATTTTATTTACATCTGCTAGTGCGAATGCCCATGACAATATATATATATATATGGTATAGTGGTGAGAGGTAATTGAATCCTCTCATGTGGTCTAATGCTACTATACACCAGACATCATAGATGTCTCCGTGGTGCATAGCGACTTGCCATTTTGCAAGTACCGAGAGCGGCGACCTTCAGCCCTTGGTGGACTTAACCTATATACTGTTATTATACATGATTTGCAGGAAACAACTACTCAGCGGGCAAGTACCCCGACCTGCATTGAATTACACCTTACAAATCATGAAAAATTGGTAGCCAATGTCATTTGTCAACTCCCTGACCAGACATAGACCGGTTTCGAACTTATTAGTTCTCCTCAGTATGCCATAGGTCATGGAGCAGACAAATGACAGTGGCCAACCTGCTAGTCTTATACAGACTAATGTAAATGGTATAGTGGTGAGAGGTAATTGAATCCTCTCATGTGGTCTAATGCTACTATACACCAGACATCATAGATGTCTCCGTGGTGCATAGCGACTTGCCATTTTGCAAGTACCGAGAGCGGCGACCTTCAGCCCTTGGTGGACTTAACCTATATACTGTTATTATACATGATTTGCAGGAAACAACTACTCAGCGGGCAAGTACCCCGACCTGCATTGAATTACACCTTACAAATCATGAAAAATTGGTAGCCAATGTCATTTGTCAACTCCCTGACCAGACATAGACCGGTTTCGAATTTATTAGTTCTCCTCAGTATGCCATAGGTCATGGAGCAGACAAATGACAGTGGCCAACCTGCTAGTCTTATACAGACTAATGTAAATGGTATAGTGGTGAGACATTGGTTACCAATTTTTCATGATTTGTAAGGTGTAATTCAATGCAGGTCGGGGTATTTGCCCGCTGAGTAGTTGTTTCCTGCAAATCATGTATAATAACAGTATATAGGTTAAGTCCACTAAGGGCTGAAGGTCGCCGCTCTCGGTACTTGTAAAATGGCAAGTCGCTATGCACCACGGAGACATCTATGATGTCTGGTGTATAGTAGCATTAGACCACATGAGAGGATTCAATTACCTCTCACCACTATACCATTTACATTAGTCTGTATAAGACTAGCAGGTTGGCCACTGTCATTTGTCTGCTCCATGACCTATGGCATACTGAGGAGAACTAATAAGTTCGAAACCGGTCTATGTCTGGTCAGGGAGTTGACAAATGACATTGGCTACCAATTTTTCATGATTTGTAAGGTGTAATTCAATGCAGGTCGGGGTACTTGCCCGCTGAGTAGTTGTTTCCTGCAAATCATGTATAATAACAGTATATAGGTTAAGTCCACCAAGGGCTGAAGGTCGCCGCTCTCGGTACTTGCAAAATGGCAAGTCGCTATGCACCACGGAGACATCTATGATGTCTGGTGTATAGTAGCATTAGACCACATGAGAGGATTCAATTACCTCTCACCACTATACCATTTACATTAGTCTGTATAAGACTAGCAGGTTGGCCACTGTCATTTGTCTGCTCCATGACCTATGGCATACTGAGGAGAACTAATAAGTTCGAAACCGGTCTATGTCTGGTCAGGGAGTTGACAAATGACATTGGCTACCAATTTTTCATGATTTGTAAGGTGTAATTCAATGCAGGTCGGGGTACTTGCCCGCTGAGTAGTTGTTTCCTGCAAATCATGTATAATAACAGTATATAGGTTAAGTCCACCAAGGGCTGAAGGTCGCCGCTCTCGGTACTTGCAAAATGGCAAGTCGCTATGCACCACGGAGACATCTATGATGTCTGGTGTATAGTAGCATTAGATCACATGAGAGGATTCAATTATCTCTCACCACTATACCATTTACATTAGTCTGTATAAGACTAGCAGGTTGGCCACTGTCATTTGTCTGCTCCATGACCTATGGCATACTGAGGAGAACTAATAAGTTCGAAACCGGTCTATGTCTGGTCAGGGAGTTGACAAATGACATTGGCTACCAATTTTTCATGATTTGTAAGGTGTAATTCAATGCAGGTCGGGGTACTTGCCCGCTGAGTAGTTGTTTCCTGCAAATCATGTATAATAACTATATATATATATACTATTAACAAAAATATTTATTTACCTGTGAAGTGATCATAATCTTTTACTTTTACAAGCGAGAGCATAGGTTTTCCATCTTTAAAAATAATCTGAAACCTCTCCCCACAAATAAAACAAACAGTGGCAGCGGCATGTCTCTGTTTTTCTTCTGGCGTAAGAGGTTTCATGGGGATAGGTATACTAAAACATTCTCTATAGATGCGTTGAACATCTGCCATCAGCCATTTGATGTATACAGCAGCACAATCTTTGCCCCTGTAAGATTTTAAAACAGACAGCAAGTCGTCATAGGAGCACTTTATAAAGTAAGCGAAACTATGCGCCTCATGAATGTGTGTGTTCATGGTGTATTTTTCCTCTGGGTTTGGGGTACAGTTCTGAATGGGTTTCAGAACACTCTCAAAATCGCTGCATATAACAAATGGCATTTTGAAGGAAAGATGGAATTCCTTAAACTCTAGAAAATTTTGCCCTGGCTCTGGTAATATAGTGCAGACTTTCTGGCAATCGCCTCGTTTCTGATGCGCACCCAATCCAGCCTTCCCCCTAAAAAACACCAAGCATCAATCGCAAATATGTATAGCTGATCTGCGTTTGGTTATCTGTCTTCCAACTAGCTTAGACATATTTCTTATCCAAAATACTATATTACTAGTATAGTAGATATAGTACAAGAAGTTAAGAAAAATAGCAGTAATTGTTATTTTCTGGATAAAATACCACAAAGTTCTGCATCTTTTAGCTGTTTTGAAAAAGTTGAATTCGGCAACCTAAAAAACAAAATAAATCAATTAAAACACACAGCTGGTCTTGGTGATGGACTAAACACTAAAATTATTAAATTAGCTTTCACAGTTATCGGAAACAGATTCTACGATGTCATTGAAGATTCTCTGTATAGAGGAAGATTTCCTGATTGGAAGATTTCAAAAGTAGTACCTAGTCCCAAAGTAAACAATGCAATAAATTGTGCTGATTTTAGGCCGGTAAATGTCCTGCCTGTTTATGACAAAATTTTGGATATAGAAGTAAAGGATCAACTTTTAATTATATACAAGAGAATGGTTTGTTGTCTGAAAATCAATCCGGGTTCAGGAAACATTATTCATGTGAAACTGCACTGCAAAGTGTAATTGTGGAATGGAAAGACATTTTAGATAATGATAGTCATAGTAAAATTGGGGTAGTGTTTCTTGATCTAAAGCGTGCCTTTGAGACCGTAGACCGTGATCTTTTACTGAAAAAGTTATATAAATATGGAGTGTCGGGAAAGGTATTACAGTGGTTTTATGACTATCTAAATGATAGATATCAGTACGTGTCATATGAAAATAGTGTTTCTAGTAATCTAAAAAATGACTATGGGGTCCCGCAAGATTCTGTATTGGGACCACTTCTGTTTATTCTTTTCATAAATGACCTAAATCAAATAACACATAAATGTAAAATAAAAATGTTCGCTGATGATACTATAATATATTGGCATAATAATGATGTAAAGAAATTGGTAGAGATGCTAAATGAGGTACTTAAATTGGTGCAGGACTGGTTAAATGAAAATGGATTAAAGCTGAATATAAAAAAAACTAAATCAATGTTAATTAGTAGTGCATTTAATAAAGTTGATATATCAGAATTTCAAATAAATATTGACAATGAAGACATTGAATGTGTTAAAATGCATAAGTATCTGGGAATGGTTTTGGATGAACATTTAAATTTTAAAGAACATGTGAAATATGTAGTGCGGAAAGTTAATAAAAAAGTTAACTATTTGGGTAGAATTGGGCAGGATTTAACTAAATGGTGTAAGAGAACTATTTGTAAAACTATCATTGAACCTCACCTTACCTATTGTTCGTCATTACTACTGACCCTAAATGAAAGTGATATACATAATCTACAAATGGTACAAAACCGAGCGTTAAGAATTATCTTAAGCACAAACAGATACACTAGTGTAAGAAAAATGTTAAGCCACTTAAATATTCTTTCTGTTAAACAAATAATAATGTATAATGTTCTTATATTAATTCATAGAATGACTCTAAAATTAGTTCCTCCGTACTTAACTGATAAGTTATAAAGTAAAAGACACTCATAAACATTATACTCGATATGGAGAAAACTATGTATTAGAATACAAAAGGACATCAGCAGGGCAAAATACAATTTTTTACAAGGGCCTGAATTGGTATAACCAATTAAATAATGATACCAAAAATTTAAATCTAAAAAAATTTAAAAAGGAAATGAAAAAAATTGTTATAAATCCACCATTTTAAAGTCAATTATTTTGTATATTATGTTAATCGTTTGTGATTTATATGTTATATGTCATATTATATTAATTGTAGTGTATTGTATTTATATTGTAATTGTAAGATATAGCATTCCTCTTTTTTGCTAATAAAGATTACTTACTTACTTAATAATGCCCGCTCTCGCTTTCATCATCCAGGTACAGCATATTTATCTGAAATAATAGAAACATTGAATTTAAACATAAATATTTCAGTTTACAAAGTATACATACATGAGGAGCTTTCCTTTGCTGTGTATGGTACAGTGGTCCCACGACAGAGTATCTTTTTTGCCTTTTTTCCAAACCAAAAACATTTACACTGATAGTCGGGTTTTGTTTTTCAAGTTTTGAGATATCCTTCACACTAACTGGGAAGGTAATATCATCCAGATTGAGCTCATGCAAAAAGTCTCTGTAGTGAGCAACCCGTTCACCATGGTAGTCAGTCGGACGCAAGGGGCTGAGTATGGTCCACACGAGGCATTTATTATCTGAAAATAAGATAGAGCATATTAGTTTTTATAAATAATATATATAAAAAAAGTAAGTACCGGAATTTTGTACATTCGTAATCGCTTTTGTATCAGCAATTTCCTTGGGAAGGGATATATAGGTAGATGCCCGCAGCAGATTATATTTAGCTATATTAACCTCAAGATATAGCAAGCATATAAGACTCTATCCAGAGTCCATTTCCTAAAATGGTGAGAACAAATATTAGTGAAACATATCCAAGATATCATTTTCTAATTTTTAAATCCTTAAAAAAATAAACTCACCTCAAATTTCTCACTTTTTCTCTTTAATACATCACAGAATTGCGTATAGAGTTCATCTAAATCAGTTGATATCGTTACTGGTCTGTATTCACTATTGAACGATTTGATATCCTGCCGTATATCGTCATCGTCTTCTTTGGTAGGTATTACATACCACCCAAAAAGCTCGAAATAAGTTTTAACACTTTTATGTTCAGCTAGAATACACTGCAAAAGATTCAATACTTTGTCCTTAATTGCAGTGAAAAAATTTTCAACTGAAGCAGAATTAATGTCAGTTATATTCCCATTTTTTACTCTATATAACGCAATTCTGTTTTTAAATGCTGTTTGTACCAGCTCTACACCCTCACTAATTTGTATGGTAACGCATTTTTCTTTATGCCCAACACTTCTACGATGTGCTGCCATTTTTCCTTCTGGTATACTTATGTTGCATTCTTCGCAGGTTACCATATTATCTGCGTTGCTGGTTGATTGCCCCGCACTACTTGTCGAAGGTTCCAAGGAATTTACTGCCGCCACACTTGGACTCATGATGTCTACACCATGCGTTTTTTTCATGTGAGAGTTTATGACAGTCTTATACGCGCTCTTGATACCGCACACTGCACATGTATGCATTTTTTTCTCTTCGCAATGGATAATATTCATGTGTCTTTTTAACGCATCTTGATGGCTGTATGATTTATCGCACATGTTGCATTTGAATGCGGTCATTTTTATAAATAAAGAGATCTAGAGAACAAGCTATTGTACTGTTTTTTGTCTTCATATATAGGTAATTATAATAACCGAATTACATTTTATTGCAAAATGTAAGCAATTTAAGTTGAAATAATTTTTAGCTAAGTTGCTATTTTAATAAGTTGTTTTAAATTGAAATTCTATTAATTAAACTAGATATATTCTTAGCAAATAGGTAAATTAAAAAATAAAATATGGAAAACATAATTATTATTGAGTACAGCCGAATTCTATTAGTGAAGAAGTAGATAAATTTACGTTGGTTTTTTTACTTTGTCCCTTGTATGTTAACGTATACTTCTTTTCAGAAGTCGTCATAATAGATAAAAACTTTGAAAAATATCTTGATCGTCTTCTAATGTTACTTTTATGACACGTCCGAATTTTGTTTTCATTGGCTTCATATCTTTAATATAATAAACCTTATCCATAATTAAATCAGAAATGCGTTTTTGTTAAAAAATGTACTGGTATTATTTGAAATTGCATTAATTTCAGCTAAGTCGATATTACTAGACATTTTGCAATAAATAGTTTTAATAATCAGTGAACACCTATTAACCCCCGCGACTCCGCGCATAGATGGACAGACAGACAGGCATAGGCGGACAGATAGACAGGCAAAGGTGGACAGGCGGACAGACAGAAAACATACTAGCTCATACGTCACACACAGCGCGCGGCGCCGCCATATTGCTATGGTAATAGAAAAATAATATTCCCTAAAAACAAAAATACACTAGTTCCTGCTTAGTAGTCATGCGCGAGTTTGTTCTTTAAATATAACCGCCACATTGCAGTGTTAGCAGTACAACATGCTAAAATTATATTCCCTAAAAAATACACCAGCTCATACGTCACATATCGCGTGTGCGGCGGTCATGCGCAGGATTTTTTTTATCCATCCGCCATATTGCTATGGTAATAGAAAAATAATATTCCCTAAAAAAAAATACACTAGTTCCTGTTCAGTAGTCATGCGCGAGTTTTTTTTTAAATATAACCGCTATATTGCAGTGGTGGCAGTAAAACATGCTAAAATTATATTTCCTAAAAAATACACCAGCTCATACGTCACATATCGCGTGTGCGGCCGGCGGTCATGCGCAGTGTGGATTGTGGGATTGTGGTCCCAGAACTCTCCAAATACATCTACTACTGCTATCGTTGAACAGGAAGGGGCGTTAACTGTGTTAGATGCCGAACCACCAGAGGTCCTCTTAGAGGAATGGGCGAACTGGGAGCGTTTTGCAAAAGGATAAATAATAGAAAATCTTGACGATTCGAAGTTAGGTGAAATACCAGATGGTGCGACAGCAAGCCAAATTATACAAAAATTTGACGCCACCTATGCTTGTAAAAATCTTGCAACGCAGTGAAATGTTCAGGATAAATTACAGACACCATAAAAGAAATTATCAAATTAAAAAACAAAGCAAAGAACAGATATATTCGAACGAGACAGGAAATACATAGAAAATATTATATAGACATTAAAAACCAACTCTCGATATGTATAAAAAACGAAAAAAAAGCCTATTATGAATACAATTTAAAAAATAGCCAGAACAACTCCAGACAAATATGGAATAAACTTGAACAATGGGGAGTACATAGTGAACAAAGAAATACGCTACTGGATGAACTTAAAGACCCAAATGAAATTAATAAATATTTGGTCAACATTGGCAATGCGGCAAATATAAATAACGACCTGTTAAAGTACTACAAAGAACATAAAAAACACAACATAACCCCACAAACCCACAAATCTTTTTACTAACACTACATCCGAGAAAATTGAAAACCAGCTAGTAGCGATAAAGACAAATGCACTAGGGATAGAGAACGTCAATTTGAAGATGTTGAAAATGATTAGTGAACACTGCATAAATTCGTTAACTGAAATTATAAATGAGTCGCTCAGAACGGGAAACATACCGTATATATGGAAACAATCAGTTGTTACTCCGTTACCAAAAAATGATAAGCCCGAATCTTTCTCAGATGTACGACCAATAACCTACAGAATCAAAATTACTAGAAAAAACGGTAGTGGAGCAATTGAACGACCATCTTAATAAAAATAAGATACTACCTGCAGTACAATCAGGTTTCCGAAGTAAGTTTAGTACTTGTACAGCTCTCCTAAAAGTAGTGTCTGATCTATGTGTAGCTCTTGACAACAAAAAACTAGCATATCTGGTACTATTGGATTATAATAAAGCCTTTGATTTATTAGACCAGGAACTAATGTTAGCAAAGTTGGGTTATGTAGGAATAGAAGGCACAGCTTACACGTGGTTCCAGAATTACATTACGAATCGACAACAGTGTGTGAAAATCGAAGACAATACATCATCGCTGCTGAAGTGTGACAAAGGAGTTCCACAGGGAAGCATACTAGGATCTATACTATATACACATGTGATTTGCCAGAGGTCATAAAAAACTGTAAAGTACATCTGTACGCTGATGACACACAATTGATAAAAGAGTTTTACCCAAATGACATCAACAAGGCCATAAAGGAAATTAATGAGGATTTAGATAATATAGTAAAATGGTCAATGGATCATGGGCTGAGAATAAATCCTAGTAAATTAACAGCTGTATTAATGGGCACGGATAAAAATAGAATGAGAGGATTACAGTTAAAGACGATCAATATCAACATAAATAATAGTATAGTACAAGAGACAGAGGTAGCAAAAAATCTAGGACTTATGTTAGATAACAACTTAAGTTTCGAACATCACGTGAATAAAATAAGTAGTAACGCATATATGACCCTAAAACACTTGTATAAATTCAAGACATTGCTAACAAGTGAAACCAAGTATCTAACCTGTGACAGTTTAATTTTATCCAGGTTAAATTACTGTTTAAGTGTATACTATCCTTTATTAACAGGCCAACTAAAAAAAAGGTTACAAAAAATACAAAATATGTGCCTGCGATACTCATATAATATAAACATAAGGGAACACATAACACCGTACTACAGAAACTTAAGAATTTAAAAAATGGAAAGCCGATACACATTACAGTTCAGCTGTCTACTTTATAACATTATGAATAATGGAGTACCCAGTTATCTAGCAGAGCAAATAGTCTTAAGAAGTGAGTTGTATGAGACAAACCTGAGAAACCCAACATATAATACTCCAGTGCATCGAACTACAAAACTCGAGGGCTCTTTCACGTACAACACACCGAAAATACTAAATTCAATTAAAGAGGATATGACTCTTCCATCAGTACAATGTTTTAAAAGGACAATAAAAAAAAGACAAATAGACAGTATGTAAATACGTAGAAACACATATAACGTTAACACATTTGTATAATATCTAGGTATAAGTTGCTAATTCGGGGGTACTAATGTAATACGTATTTTATTTTCCTTTTGGCTGTGAGGAAGAATGACCTTGTCGATTCACAGTTCTTTTGTGTGTATGGTAATTATTTATATATACAATAAATGTATGTGTTGTAATTATTTACATATATATACAATAAATTTATTATTATTATTATTGTTATTTAATTACGATCGCAGATGCCTTTAAAAAAACATTTCGTCGAGTTGGATGAAATGATACGAGATCTGACTGCATGCGGAAACAGTGTGAACGAAATGACCAAAGTATGGTATTTATTAAATACATTACCACATTCATACGACAGGGTAGCAACAGCCGTAAAGACAATATCAGATGATCGTCTCACTTTAGCTTTTGTTAAAAAGTTGTTATTAGAACACAAGCAAAAATTAAAGAAAGATAGTACCGATATAAGTATGAAAGCACTGCAATTTCAACCAGTAACTAAGCATTTTCAACCAGGTACTAAGTATGGAAATAAACGCAAGCAATATACAGGAAATTCTGTCCATAAACCATTTATAAAATATAATTTTAAAAATGAACAAAAGTCTTATTTCTGTGAGCGTAGAAACCATCTAAAGAAGGACTGCTAGTATTATAAGCAGGAACTGAAGAGACAAGAACATCGCCAACCAAGAAGGCATGAACAATCCCGCAGACCTGAAAGCACTCCTGGTATGAAGACTGTTATGGTACCTTCTAAAGAAAAGGAGGATGGTTTCGCTTTCATGATGACTCCGGAAAGACAAAGTGAACAGCCTCAGGGACAATTTACATTTGTGCTGGATTCTGGAGCAACAGAACACCTCGTAAACGACCTCAAGTTCTACGAGAACTCTAAGCAGTTGGAAGAACCTATAAAAATTGCAGTTGCGAAGAAGGAAGAGTGTATTTGGGTAACACATGTAGGCAACATTGAAATAGTCACTAACTTAGGCTATGTTGGAGTCCTGCGAGGAGTGCTGTATGCTCCAGAGGTCCCGATGAATCTTCTGTCAGTAAGAAGAATGCAAGAAGCTGGGGTTTTTGTAATCTTCAATTGTAATGGAGAAGTAAAAATCACATTTGGCCAGAAGACCATATCAACAGGTAAGCGCATGAACGAGTTATATATTTTATATTTTACTATTCAAAATGCGGTATTAATGCCAATAAATGGTCAGGCTGCACAAATTAGTCTCGAAAATAAAGCTAAGCTATGGCATGAACGGTTAGGTCATATAAGTAAAAATAAATTTACTCAAATCAAAATAAAAGCACTAGCCGAAGATAGCAATTATCTTAATGAAATTAATCCCCTAGATTCATTGTGTGAATCTTGTATAAACAGTAAACAAACAAGGCTTCCTTTTGCTAAAGGTAAAAATAAAAATCATATTCAAAGACCATTGTTTATTGTACATTCGGATATTTGTGGTCCAATAAATCCATCAACAGTGGATGAAAAGAGATATTTTGTTACCTTTATTGACGAATATACTCAATACGGTAACATATCTGATAGCTCATAAATCAGAACTAATTACCTATTTTAAAGACTACGTAGAAAAAAGTGAGTCACACTTTAATTTAAAAGTAGTTTATTTATATTGTGATATTTGTATCTGGAGAGATGAAAGAGTATTGTAAACAAAAGGGGATCACGTATCATTTAACAGTGCTATACACCCCACAACAAAATGCTGTGGCGGAACGAATGAATAGAACGTTGACAGAAAAAGCACGTGCAATGGTGCACAGTGCAGGGTTAAATAAGCGATTCTGGGGTGAAGCAGTGTTAACTCCTACGTATTTGGTAAATATTAGCCCATCAAAAGCGCTTAAAATAGAAAAGACACCGTATGAATTATGGCATAATAAAAAACCGAAATTAAAATTTTTAAGGGTATTCGGTTGTACTGCATATGTACATAATAAAACAAGAAAGTATAAATTTGATGATAAATCAATAAAAGGAATTTTTGTAAGGTATGTATGTACCTAATGGGTACAAAATTTGCAAAAACGCGAAAATTTATTGTAGCGCGTGACGTAATTTGTGATGAATTAAATTTTCAAACATCAAGAAAGGAACTTGATGATACGATCGAAAGTGGCAGATTATTAGGTGGAGTGGATACTTTAGTACAAAATTCAAGTATTATTCAAGATGGAGGATGATAAGGATGTGCTAGTTAAAGAGCAGTGTAATTATTGTAATAAACCAGTGTCAAAGAAGTTTATTAAATGTAAAATATGTGACAAACTGTATCATAATAGTTGCTTTTCAAGAGTGCTGTGTTGTGAAGTGAAAATATCAGCTCAAACACCTCAACTAATAAATAATATAGAAAATCCAAGTAGTGAAGGGTTCGAAAATGAAGATCAATTATCATCGTTCTCTAATTTAAAAGACCAACTAATAATAGAAAATAATGAGCTCAAGATGGAAAATGCCAAATTGAAACATCAAATAGTAAAACTTGAAGAAAAAATCAAGTAGATACTTACAGAAGAAAAATTAAATAAATCACAATATGGCCAGGATTCTGCTGAGAAACATAATGAAATAAACTCTCTCATAACCCACCAGGTGGAAAAGAGATTTTCTGCTGTTTTTGAGGATCTAAATTTAATTAAAAGCAAAATAAACAAATTAGAAAGCATAAACAAGTCAATCTATAGAAAAAGAAGCCACAAAAAAAGCAAATACTTCTTCTAATACTTCTTATCAAATAAAAACAGAACATAATGTAAATAAATCAGAATCAGTGACACCCAAACAATTCCCAAAACAAGGAAATTCAAACTTAAATGAATTGGAACGTAAACAGAAGCAAATAATGGAAGAGGTTATAATCTTGAAGCTAGTACTGAAAATTTGGAAACAACCAGAATTAATGACACTAATTTCATACTACAGAGGCACCAAAGAAGGTCCATAAAAAAGAGACTCGGAAATGGATTAGTCACTGAGGAACAAAAAGATAATGGTTTTTCTGGCCAGGACAGGAAAGTTTGGCTATATATAAATAGGGTGAAAAGGCACGTTACACCTGACATGATTATTAAATTCATTAAAAAAAAGGAATCGTTTAAAAATGAAACGGTGGATGCTAGAGAGTTACCTTCAGATCCAAACAGGCCTAAACGTTTTGTAGTCACAGCTTCCTTAACTAGGAAAGATGAGATGTATGATCCCAGTTTCTGGCCTGCAAATATTGGAATAAAAAGATTTGATTTTACCAAACACGGTGAGTTTTTGCAAAGCGGCGGTCATTTTTTATAAATGCCATGCCAAATGTTAATATTATCCAGGATAAGGTAAAAAAAAATATGAAAAGTCATGTAATAAAAGTAAATCCCATTGTCGCTTGAAACCTACCACCAGAAGTAATTTAAGGGTGATGCACCTTAATTTACGAAGCCTAAAAAATAAATTACTGGAAGTAAATGTGTTACTGTCAGAGACTCTCCCAAGTATTTTTTGTGCAACCGAACACTGGGCTAAGGAAGAAGAACTTGGAAGGATGGCGCTCGGAGGGTACAACCTAGTTGGCAACAGTTGCAGAACGGATTATAGAGGTGGAGGAACAGCAATATATGCAAAAATGGTGTGGAAATTTCAGCGGTTACAAGCCTTCCATCTCAAATTGAAAAAGAAATAGAATATTGTTGTTGCAAATTTGTCATGAACAAAAAATTGTTTATCATAATTCGTATTTATAGATCACCATCGGGTAATATTGAGTGTTTCATTGAGAAATTGATTGAAATTCTAGATCAGTTGTGTATATCATCAAAATATATAATTGTATGTGGAGATTTTAATATAAATTTTAGTGTAGATAGTAATGAGTCAAATAATATATAAAACAGCTGTTTTTGAGTTACAGTCTGAACTCGCATGTTAATGGCATAACAAGACCAAATCCTCAGACATTTGGAACCCAAATTGACAATATATTTAGTAGTATTACAGAAAATCTTATAAATTGTTCAATACTGGAATCGGAAATCTGATCACTTTAGTCAAATTCTCGATATTAAGATACACATGATAAACCAACTTATATTAGGAAAAGATTTTATACTGATTCAAGTGTGGCAAATTTTAAATCTGCTTTAAACTCTGAGACATGGGATGAAGTATATCGTAGCCAGGACGTAAATATGAAATAGAAATTTTTTTACAATATTGTTATGTGCTGCCCTCTAACGAGGAAAAGATGTGATTAAGTCCCTGTTCAAGGTGAAAGGAAACCTGTTATTGTGTTACTCCCTGACTAGTAGGGTGGCGCCGTCTGTGAGCCAATTGACGAACGGTCATCTATTACATGGTAGAAAACTCTGTAGGATTCCTGAAAATTGTGGAATACATTTCTATGGGTGTATATAAGGAGGTGAATCCAGCAGATGGGGGAACAGGACAGTTTAGTGAAGTATAAAGAAGAGTTCAGTTCAGAAAACAGACAGATAGTTTTTAGGTTAGACAAGAGTTGACAAGTTTAAGAAGAAAAGTAATGTACATAGTGTTTTAAAAGTAGTGAATTTATATTAGATTAAGTTATTATTGGTTGTGTGATTTTTAAGTATTTACTAGTGTAATTTTAGTGATTACTAAAATAGTGGTTAGTGAAAATTCTTGTTGCAAGTTATTTGAATCCACAAAGTGTTTACTGAAAATTGTAAGCACGTAACAATTGGTGTCGGAAGCGGAATTGCAACAGAATTTCTGAAGAATTCGACGAAGTTCCATAGTGTTCTATTTGGAAACCACTGGAGATAGTGCAGTGAGTCGAATTGGAAAGTAATATAGACATTAGACAAGATTTATTTGTGCTAGTGTGAGAAATATTCTGGAACATTCTGTTTAGAAATTAGTGTAGTTTTTAAGTGCTTTCAACTGAGAAGTAATATAGACTTTAAATAAGACTTGTTAGTGTTGTTCATTAAGTTTGAATGGAAACAAGAAGCATGGCCGCTGAAAAACAAATGCAAGACATGTTCGAGCAATTTAGAAAAATGATGCTAGACCAAAAAGAAGAACAAGAGAGACGCGAAGAAGAAAAAGAAAGGAAACGTCAGGCAGAAAAAGAAGAACAAGAGAAACGACGCCAAGATGAAAAAGAAGAACAACAGAGACGTCAAGAAGAAAAAGAAAAACGACGTCTAGAAGAGAAAGAAGAACAGGAGAGACGTGAAGAAGAAAAAGAAAGAAGACGTCAAGAAGAAAGGGAAGAACAAGAAAGAAAACGACAAGAAGAAAAGGAAGAATTGGGAAAAATTATACAGGCGCAACAAGATGCTATCCTGTCAGCCACCAATGAAGTCAAGGAAAAAGTAGATAAAGTTGAACAAAAAGTGACTGGCGTCGAAGGAAAAGTGACTACACTTGAAGAAGGAGTAAGCGATGTCAAAGCAAAAGTAAATAAGGTTGAGAGGAAGTAACTGAAGTCAAAGGAAAAGTTACTGGCATTGAAGAAAAAGTTACTGGTGTCGAAGGGAAAGTTACTGGCGTCGAAGGGAAAGTTACCGATATAGAAGGAAAATTTCGTGCAGTTGAAGGAGAGGTAGAGCGACTTAAGTGACTGTTAAGAGAACAAGGAGGCCAGCTGGTATTATCATCGTCAAGTCCTCGATTACAACCGCCTTCCTTTGATGGTCAAACTTCTTGGTCCACCTACAAAAGACAATTTGAGGCAGCGGCATGCGCAAACAATTGGAGCAATGAAGACAAGGCTATGGCATTGGTGCTAGCATTAAGAGGTCAAGCATCAGAGTTGCTTCAGACTATCCCAGTGACGCAGCAACAGGATTTTAAAGTTTTGGAGGCTGCGCTAGATCTAAGATATGGCGACCGGTATACCGGACTCAGCTCAAGTCACGCACACAAAAGGCTGGGGAAAGTTTACAAGATTTTGAAGCAGCTGTTGAACTACTCACATACCTGGCATACCCAGATGCACCCAAAGAATTCCAGGAACAATTAACAGTTGGTACTTTCATTGATGGCATAAGAGACGAGGAGATCAGGCGAGTCCTTAGATTATCTTGAGATAAGACTGGTAGTGAAGCCTTGATCCATGCCCTCGAGGTTGAAGCCGCTTACAAAAAGACTGCACGTCCGAGAGTACGAGCCATGAAAGTAGAAGAAGAGGGCCATTTAGAAAAATCAAATATGGAATCTTTGATGGCTGACATGCACAAAATGATAAGCCAGTTGATGACCAAATCAGATGCTCCAAGGAAGCAGGAAAGACAACAGAGCCATGAACAGCCAAGGAAGGTGATTCGTTGTTATAAGTGCGGCAAACCAGGGCATATTAAGCGAAACTGTCGGCAGCGGAGCCCTGAGAGAGTAAATGCCGCAACGACTGAAGAGCCGCAGGAAAACTAAAGATAGCCAGCACCTTGGGGGCTGTGCTGGCTGGTGAACGCGGTGCCCCCAGAGAGATACAGGTTTCCCAGATTAGAAGAGTCCCGAGTAGTCTGCTGTTGGATGGATATGTAAACAAAAGGAGAGGTATCTTCACTATCGACACAGGTGCCACGTCATCAATAGTGCGACCCGGATTTTTATCAGGAATAAAAGTTGATAAAAGCCAAAATGGATTGGTCGTTCGAACAGCCACAGGAGACAGGGTAAGGGTTCATGGAGAAGTTGGGGGCTGGATGTTATGGGAGTACAAGATCAATTTATACTTGACGTGGTAGAACAAGTCCTAAAGTTTGGAAATGAAGAATTTATTTTGTCAACAGCAAATGACCGATTTCAAAAAGTGAGGCTACTGACGGCTCAGACAATCAAGATTCCTGCCCGTTCAGAACAAATAATTGAGGCCATTCTGGAAGGAAACTCTGGTGGATACAGTGTTGGCCTTGTTGAAAAAGATGATTCAATTAAGACAGAAAACGTAGTCTTAGCAAGAACTCTAACCCGGACAAAAGACAAAATTCCAATTAGAGTGGCTAATTTAAATTCCCACTCGGTGACTTCCAAGGAAGGCGAGACAATAGGATTCTACGAACCAGTCCAGTGGATAGCAAGGTGCGAGGAACAAGGGGAGAAATGTTCGCCAACCAGCGTAGACAGGAAAGTTGTGACTTTGTTGAGTTCCCAGTTTGAACACCTATCTGAGGATGAAGGTAGAGAGGCAATCAAGTTTTTGGAAAAAGAAAGTACGGTATTTGCCAAAAACACAGACATCCTCACGAAAACTGATATAGTACAGCATCGGATAGACACTGGTGATTCAGCCGCCATCCGCCAACAACCTAGGAGGTTGCCACTAGCTAAACAGGACTGCTGCGATGGTTCAAAAGATGCTACAAGATGGAGTAATTGAGGAATCAACCAGTCCCTGGTCATCACCGGTAGTTTTAGTAGCCAAGAAGGACGGAACTTTGAGATTTTGTGTCGACTACCGGAAGCTGAATGATGTTACGAAGAAAGACAGCTATCCACTACCACGAATTGATGATACATTAAGTACGCTGGCAGGGTCACGATGGTTTTCAACTCTAGACCTTCGAAGTGGGTATTGGCAGGTGGGACTTCACCCTGACGACAAGGAAAAGACTGCCTTCTCAACAGGTAGTGGTTTATATCAATTCACCGTGATGCCTTTTGGACTTTGCAATGCACCAGCTACTTTTGAAAGATTGATGGAATTTGTACTCCGAGGACTAACTTGGAAGACGTGCTTAGTTTATCTTGATGACGTAATGGTTATGGGACGAAACTTCAGGGAACATTTGTAAAATCTTCAAGAAGTATTTGGGAGAATCAGAAATGCACACCTAAAGTTGAATCCAAAGAAGTGTCTACTATTCCAAAAAGAAGTGAAATTCCTTGGACATGTCGTATCTTCGGAGGGAATACAGACAGACCCGGACAAGATCTCTGCCTTACGTGATTGGCCAAGACCTTCAAATGTTCACGAATTACGAAGCTTTCTTGGCCTCCGCACTTACTATAGACGTTTTGTGGAAGGATTTGCGGATATAGCAAAGCCACTACACCAGCTAACGGAGGAGAAAGTTAAATATCAGTGGACACCGGAGTGTGAAACATCATGGAAGAAGCTGAAAGCAGCGTTATGCAGTAGTCCTGTGCTAGCATATCCCCAACAAAAGGGCCTCTATATTCTTGACACGGATGCTAGCAACTCCGCAATTGGATGTGTACTATCTCAAGTCCAAAATGAAGAGGAAAAAGTAATCGAGTATTTCAGTAAGGTACTGTCCAAACCAGAGAGGAATTATTGTGTAACAAGGAAGAAACTATTGGCCATTGTTAAGTCCGTGGACCATTTTCACAAGTACCTCTATGGCCAACATTTCAAAATCAGGACCGACCATGCTGCATTAAAATGGCTATTGCAACTGAAAACCCCAGAAGGTCAACTGGCTCGCTGGACAGAAAGACTGCAGCAATATGACCTCACAATCGAACACCGACCTGGAAAGTCTCATAAAAATGCAGATGCTCTGTCAAGAAGACCGTGCAAAGATGACTGCAAGCACTGCTATCGGGTTGAAAAAGCACAGGGCACGGTAATAGTAAACACAGTTCAGGTAGATGTTCCAGATGATTGGACAAAGGAAGTTCTAAGACGAGAACAAATGGATGGCAGCGTAATTGGTCCTCTATTAAGGGCAAAAGAAAAAGGAACGCGACCGGAATGGAAGGATGTTTCGGACAAAAGTGTGGAGCTGAAGGCATTGTGGGCACAATGGGACTCCCTTAAGGTTGTAGATGGACTATTAAAGAGAGCATGGGAAAGTCCAGATGGGAAGGAAGTTACCATGCGTCTAGTGATACCCAGCTGTCGGATCCCAAAAGTACTTGAGGAAATACATGATGGAGTGTCCGGGGGACATTTTGGTATGAATAAGACACTGGCTAAAGTACGGGAACGATTTTATTGGATAAATAGCCGTCAAGATGTGGGGGCTTGGTGCCGCAAATGCAAGGCTTGTGCAGCTACCAAAGGGCCACAGACGAAGAGCAGAGGCCAAATGAAGCAATATAACGTCGGAGCTCCTTTTGAGAGGATTGCTATAGATATAGCGGGCCCATTCCCTGTGACAGATGATGGGAATAAATACATCCTGGTCGCTATGGACTATTTTAGTAAATGGCCGGAAGTCTATGCTATTCCAAATCAGGAAGCAGTTACTGTTGCTGGAGTTCTCGTGGATAACCTTGTATGCCGATTTGGTGTACCCCTGGAGCTACATTCAGATCAAGGGAGAAACTTTGAGTCGGGGGTATTTCAGAAAATTGCTGGGCATTCACAAAACTCGGACAACCCCTCTTCATCCCCAGTCAGATGGAATGGTGGAACGACATAATAAAACCATGAAGGAACATCTTTCTAAGGTAGTTCACAAGAACCAGCGAGATTGGGATCGACATATACCATTTTTCTTAATGGCATACAGGGCTGCCATTCATGAGACTACTAAACAGACACCGGCTCGTGTAATATTTGGGCACGAGATCAGACTGCCATGTGATTTGATGTTTGGTACACCAGATAAGAAGCCACTGTCCGTGGATGATTATGCAGACGAAGTTAGTCAACAGCTGAGGAATGTCCACGAGTTGGTTCGAAACCAAGTTAGCATAGCTAGTGACAGGATAAAGGCTCGCTATGACCGGAAGGGGACGTCAGCAGGATTCAAGGAGGGCGATCTGGTTTGGCTATATAACTCACAGCGAAAGAAGGGAAGATCTCCGAAGCTTCACCCATCCTGGGAAGGACCGTATTCAGTCATCACTCGGATCAATGACGTTGTTTACCGAATTCAACGTAGTAAGAAGTCCAAGATGAAGATCGTGCACTTGGATAGGTTGGCGAAGTATGAAGTATGTTGGGGAATCTGAATTGCCTGACCGGGACGTTCAGGCTTAAGGAGGGGGCAGTGTTATGTGCTGCCCTCTAACGAGGAAAAGATATGATTAAGTCCCTGTTCAAGGTGAAAGGAAACCTGTTATTGTGTTATTCCCTGACTAGTAGGGTGGCGCCGTCTGTGAGCCAATTGACGAACGGTCATCTATTACATGGTAGAAAACTCTGTAGGATTCCAGAAAATTGTGGAATACATTTCTATGGGTGTATATAAGGAGGTGAATCCAGCAGATGGGGGAACAGGACAGTTTAGTGAAGTATAAAGAAGAGTTCAGTTCAGAAAACAGACAGAGAGTTTTTAGGTTAGACAAGAGTTGACAAGTTTAAGAAGAAAAGTAATGTACATAGTGTTTTAAAAGTAGTGAATTTATATTAGATAAGTTATTATTGGTTGTGTGATTTTTAAGTATTTACTAGTGTAATTTTAGTGATTAATAAAATAGTGGTTAGTGAAAATTCTTGTTGCAAGTTATTTGAATCCACAAAGTGTTTACTGAAAACTGTAAGCACGTAACAATATTTTATTTTATTACTTTGACGTTTCTTTCCCGTTAACAACAAGTAAATTAAAAAACAACGAAAATGGTTGGATTTCTAGCGGAATAAAAAAATATTCTGCCTATATCAGAGATTTATATAATCTATATTTACAAACCAAATGCACTAATGTTTTAATCAAATATAAACAGGAAAAAAAGGATTACAAGAAGTATTTATCTGATTACAAGAAAACAATAAATGATAGCAAAATAATTTCATCAAATAACGGATCGAAGACAGTTTGGAGCATTTTAAATAGCATGAATAACAGGAAAACATCCGATAAAAATATAACACTGTCTGGAGTAGATAATATAACTATATCCAATCCAGAGGAGGTTGCGAAAGAGATTAGTAGCCATTTTGCACTGATATCAAAAAATGATTATACTTATTACCATATAATAGGTTGTTACCTTATATTGTTATATAAATTCAATTTTCTTGCAACCTGTAACACGTAATGAAGTGTTCAATATTATTATTCAATTGCCAACGAAATATTCCTGCGGTATTGATGGTATTACTTCTAATCTTCTTTTTGATTAATTATAGCACCTACTGTATTTCTTATCAAATGACTTATCTATAAACAGTACTGTTTCTCAGATCAATAAATTATTATTATTATTATTTTGTAGTTTCTCGCTTAATGCGATTATAATCATCGGCCTATGCAAGATGAAAACAATCTATTGCAGATTTAAAAACTTGCGAACTATGTGACAAGTATTAGGAATAATCGATTTCTGCATATCATTGATTAATAAAGGGGAGAGACCCAGTTTCGTTAGTTTAGTGGAAAGGCAACGAGGTACAATACCGGTGGTGGATATTATTATTA
The DNA here is from genome assembly GCA_963675555.1 of Leptura quadrifasciata. NCBI lineage: Eukaryota > Metazoa > Arthropoda > Insecta > Coleoptera > Cerambycidae > Leptura > Leptura quadrifasciata. The sequence goes on from OY776679.1 coordinate 47,509,691, forward strand.
GCAAGATGATAACGTTTTCTTGCTTCCACTGTTGTTTGATCTCATAAGCTAAGTCGGAGTACTTCGCTAGCTTGTTCTGAATAGTTTCCTGGATGTTGTTGGAATTAGGAACGGCGATGTCTATTAGGAAGGTCTTCTCTTCTGACTTATTGACTAAGATTATAGCTGGCCTGTTTGATGTTATAGTTCTGTCAGTAAGTACTGTCCTATCCCAATAGAGCCGGAAATTATCATTTTCTAACACACTCTCAGGATTGTATTGGTAATATGGGCTGGTGCTCTCAGTGAGATGGTGGAGACATGTAAGTTTTTAATGTACAATTTTGGCAACACAGTTGTGACGGTGAAGGTATTCAGTGTGAGCGAGACATGTACACCCCGCGGTAACGTGCTGGATTGTTTCGGGGACACGGAGACATTTCCTACATCTGTCATCAGTTACACTCAAATCCTTGACAATGTACTTAAGGCAGTTCCTTGTGGATATTACCTGATCTTGTATGGCCATCATGAAGCCCTCAGTCTCTGGAAATAAGTCTCCACGAGTAAGCCAATAGTTTGACGCTTTTTGATTGACATTTTTGGCGCTGAGTTCATGGGGATGTCTTCCATGCAAAGGCTTCTGCTTCCATGTAGTGATTTGTGTCATGGCTCGGTCTGCGCTCGTAATGTTGTCCTGTGGAGCCTCTGTACGGAGATTTAAAGGTGTGTAACCGTCGTCAGCCAAAATGACAGCTCTATGGAGAGAAGATGTCTCTTGTTTTCGGAGAAAGTATTTTTGAAGACTTACAATTTGTTTGTGTAGTAGAAATGAAAGGTCAATCAGACCTCTTCCGCCCTGAGCTCTTGGGATGGTAAGTCTTTCGGTGGCTGATTTGGGGTGATGAGCTCGAAACTTTATCAAAGTAGTTCTTGTCTTCCTCTCGATGTCCTCTATATCAGTCCTTGTCCATCTTATAATGCCAAATGTATACGATAAGACCGGGATTACATAGGCGTTAATAGCGTTCATGGTGTTCTTAGCATTCAACTTTGTTCTAAGAATGGCATTCAAGCGGCTCATGTACGTTTTTTGGATCTTTAGTTTCATGACCTTATGCTCTGTACGGACTGATTGGTGCACGCCCAAATACTTGTAGGTTTCTCCCTCCTCCGTAAGCTCAATGATATCACCGTCTTGCAGCTCGAATGCATTGGCGCTGTGCTTGCCCTTTAATACTGTCTGGGTTTTACATTTGTCAAACCCAAATTCCATGTATATATCTCGAGAGAAGATCTCCACAGTTCTTAACAAGGAATTAACATGCACTGCTGTACTGGCGTACACTTTGATGTCGTCCATATACATCAAGTGTGTTACTTTGTGCTGAGCGTCTCTGCTGTTCTTGAGGGTAAATCTGTGTTGACTAGCATTGAGCATATGGGAAAGAGGGTTCAGAGCCAAGCAAAACCAGAGGGGGCTTAATTATATTTTTTTTTTTGCAAAAAACCAGTCAACCTAGTCTGTGCTCCGACCCTCACAGAGGGGAGCTGGTAATACCAATAGCCACTCCCCACGCCCATGGGGTGGGTGACTACCGGGTCCGCGAATCGTGTGCCCTGAGTAGACGCAATGAACCGAGGATGACAGCTTTCTGCATTCTGCCGGCTAAGATCTTTGCTGAATCTCGGCATGCCGGTATGATCTTTAGTTCTGAAAACAGCGTCTGTCTCATTCCACCGAGGGCTCCTATAATCAGTACCACTATTTTAACAGAATGGCCTGGATAAAGCCTGCGGAGTTCGAAGAGCAAATCTCGATATTTTGTCCGTTTTTCCTCCTCTTTCAAGACAATGTTGCTCTCAGCGGGAGCTGAGAATTCTACGACATACATTGTCTTGAGTTGGTGGTCGAGGAGTACTATGTCAGGCTTGTTGGCTTGTATTTGCCTGACAGTGGGAAACGAGTAGTTCCAATAAATTAGACACTTCTCATTCCCCACAACGGACTCAATATCCCCCGGAGCGTAAGGCAGCACTGGTGTTTCGTCTATCCCATATGAGTGCCTTACATGATAGTAAAGCACTCGTAATGCTGCGTTGTGTCTGTGAATATAGGTCGAGGCTGCGTATGTCGGGCAAGCCAACAGTAAGTGCATTACAGTCTCCGGCGCCCTGCGGCAGGCCCTGCAGCTGACATCACTGACCTCCCCTCCATACCCATGACACAACGTCGATAGACGAGGGTGTTAAATACACCATACTGGTAAGCCATTATGAATCCCTCGGTCTCAGACTTCAGCCCAGCTGACCTTAAGAAGGCGAAGGTCAGCCTTTCGGATAAGCCGAGGTCTACTATATTTTTATAGAAGACCCCGTGCAATGGCTTATCCTTATGGAGCTGCAGAAGGATGTTCTGTTCTGCAGCTCTAATGTGGGCTTTTAGTCGAACGGGTTCCAGCTCGGTGACAGAGTCGGGATTTACCCGCTCGACGTCGAAGATGAGACCAAGTTCATCGGCTGCTCTCCGTGCTGCCTTAAAGAGAAAAGCTCCTACCTCTGCATTTTCATGGTCTCGAACCATGCAGAGGAGGGGATCCGAACTCCTGATGGCCTTACATGCTCCATCCAGAACCATCCTGCTCTGGAGACTCTCCAAGCTCAAGAGTCCACGGCCTCCCCGATGTCGTGGGAGATATAACCGTGGAACGGACGATTTAGGATGCAAGCTCCTATTGAGATGCATCTTCTTGCGGGTTACTACATCGACTTGACGCAGCTCTTCTCTAGTCCACTTCAGTACTCCGAAAGAGTATAGAAGGATCGGAACGGCAAGCATATTTGTAGCAGACACCTTGTTCTTCCCCGACAGTTCTGAAGACCAGATCTGTCGGAGTAGGTGTTGATACTTGCGCCGCGGAGAGCGTTTTTTACTATACTCACTTCTTGGGTGGAGCGTTGCTCGACACTCAAGTAAGTGTACGACTCTCTGGCATCTAGATGGTGTAAGATGCTTCCGTCCACGAGCTGCGCGTCCTCTCCATTGTCACCGCATCGTCCTCTCTTGGGATGGATCAGTGCGCATTTGTCCAACCCGAACTGCATACCGACAGCCTGCGTGGTACAGGAGTACCACCCTAAGGGACTGTTGGAGATTCCTCTCTCCAGAGGCATAAAGCTTAAGGTCATCCATATAAAATAGATGGGTGACCTTATGCCTCCTGTCGCCGGGGGTACCGCAGTTGTAGCCACGGGTTTTCCGGAGCGAGACGGATAATGGCAGTAGTGAGATGCAAAACAGAAGGGGGCTGAGGGAATCTCCCTGAAATACTCCTCTTCTGAATGTTACCGACTCTGTTTGGACTCTATCGTTACTCGATGTTATGGTAAAGCGAGTCCTCCAGAGCGGCATCAGTTCTTCAATACATCTCACTACGGGACCGGGTACCACAAGACATCGGAGCAAGTGAACAATGAGCTCATGCGATGTCATGTCAAATGCCTTGCGGTAGTCGATCCAGGCCATAGAGAGGTTCCGCTTATACTGCATGGAGTCCTGCATGACACATCTGTCGATCAACAGGTTCTCCTTGCAGCCAGCGACACCTCTCTTCGACCCTTGTTGCTCATATATCCGTTCGTAAACCGGTTCAACTGCGTAGAGCACCCACATGTACAAAATGCGTGTAAACACCTTGTAACATGCGTTTAGACAGGTTATCGGTCTATAATTCTTTGGGTTGGACAAATCTCCGTTCTTGGGGATCAGCACTGTCCGCCCCTCAACAACCCGCCTCATTAGTGACTTTTTGCAAGTCACTAGCATCCGTATCCTGTCAAGACAGTGCTGTTTGGTGGTTCGCAGCACTGCCTCATTGAGTGTGTGATGGACGCGTCTTAAGCTGGCGGCTAATCGACGCACTTTAGGCGTGAACGGCCTGTTGGCCGCCATATAGTCCATCACACATTGGATACGGGATGCGTGTTGCCTCGCCGACCGGATCTTGGCTTCCATCTTTTGTATGCGCCGCTGCGCTCTCTCCTGTGGGGAAGAGGTATTTCACCTCTCCACCTGAGACGAGCGTTGAGCAGCGGCATACAGGGCACAATTTATGTGCCAGATGTTAGCCTCTTTTGGTAGCGCTGTATGAAGTTCAGTGTTCACTCTGGCTAGGTCTTGTGGCCCGGGGGTTTTCAGGCGGTGTAACCCCCTTCTGGTACTGAGGCCCTCTGGTATTGGCGGAACGAGGAGAGCCACGTCTTCAACCGGTGAATGTGGCGGCTCTTCGGCCACCTCATTCACCGGCCCAGGAGCAGCCCTCACGTAGTCCCTACTACGAAGGTGGGATGCATAGTCACGCAGATTTTGTGGCGTGAAGGCGCTATGCTCTGGACGCCTCTCACACCACAGAGCATGCATCCGCGCCATGTACCCCCTCCGCGCGGGCTCACTGCTTTCATATCAATGCAGAAGTTCATCTCTCAGTTCAACTGCCCACTCAAAGCGTCCTTGTTCATTGCGTACGTCGTCAACGGGCGGTCTATCCAGTTGGGCCCCACCACCTTGCCCTTGACCCCTATCCAAACGGGGTCGATCGTGGGGGCCCAGTCTTCGGCCTGCCGGAACCAAAGGTTAGAGCCTGTGAGTGGTTAGCCCAGCAGGCCCACGACCGACACCAGAGGGGAAGATGCTTTCCCCTCCCGGGTGCACTAGGGCTGCTGGTTCAGTTTTGCACCCCTAGCTGGAGTAAGTGGTGGCGCTACTCACCAAAGGCTTAATAGATGGAAGTTAGCCCCTCCTGCTTATATTATTATTATTATCCCACCATATATACTCAAGAAAATAGCTGAATACAGATGTGATCCTCTAACAGATATGATTAATGAATGCTTCACATCAGGTACATTTCCAGATGATTTAAAATTAGCACAGGTAATTCCTATTTACAAAAAAGAATCAAAATTAGATATTAATAATTATAGACAAGTATCAGTTCTACCATCACCATTAAAGGTCTTTGAAAGGATAATTTACAACAGATTGGTACTTTTTCTTAATCACAATAATATATTGATGAAACAACAATATGGTTTCAGACAAGGGATGTCTACTGAGCTGGCAATTTTTAATACAGTTATTTATATAACTGATAACATTGATAAAAGAAAATCTGTAGCTGGACTGTATTTTGACCTTTCAAAGGCATTTGATTCAATTAATCATCATCAGCTTCTTTTAAGTAAGTTGGAGAGCTATGGAATCAGAGGAGTATGCCTAAAACTTATAAAATCATATCTCTCAGGGCGCCAACAAACTGTTTGTATTACAATGATGGTTCTCAATATTATTCCGAGTTTACTAGAATTACACAAGGCGTGCCCCAGTGTTTTATATTGGGACCGACTCTTTTTCTATTATATGTAAACAATTTGTCGGACAAACTCAATCAATTTGCTGATGATACATCTGTGATACTTGCGAATCAAAATTTACAAGATTTATCAATAAACTTAACTAATGTGTCACAAGGAATGGTGTAAATTGGTGTAATGAAAATGCTCTAAAACTAAACACAACAAAAACCGGCCTCATAGTTTTTGGCAACCCCAGAAATCAAATTATAAATGAATCATTATATGTCAGATTACTGACTAAATCTGTAGAAAATTTAAATAGCATTAAATTCTTGGGAGTTCATATTGACACCTGCTTGAGTTGGGATGTACATACATATTCAGAAACTTAACACAAAACGAAACTCCATTTGTGGAGTGATACGTTGCCTTAGAGATCAGGTTACAATAGATAGTTTAAGAATATGTTACTTTTCCTGTGTGCAATCTGTTATCCTATATGGTATCATGTTTTGGGGCTCCTCACCTAACGCAAAAAAAAATATTTATCACCCAAAAAAGAATAATAAGATGTATGTTAAAGGTTTGTCCGAGAACATCTTGCGAAAAATCCGTAACAGAAATCCCTCCTGGTATAACAGATCAACTAAATAAAAAATACAATCAAACCCTAGATAAACAAGATGTCACTGATAAATGTATTCCAAATAATATGAGTACTCTAGAGTCAGAAAGAGAAGGTCAAACACCTCAAGAAAGAGGTGTCCCTGAACCAGATGGTAAAGATCTGTCTTCTCCTTCTCCTTCTAAGGTGGCAAGAGAGATAAAATACAGGATGTGAGACGGAGCGAAAGACTCAAAACAAAATCGCCAATTTCATATAAAGATCGTGATTTAGAAATAAATAATTATAATATATTAAACACTCAAGTCCTTGATGAAGTAATTCCCACGTGCTATCAAGAAATAGCTACAAATAAAAACAAGGTAAAGGGGGAAAAAGCAGTTGAAGAAGAACTTAACTCTTTAATGCAAAATAAAACTTGGACGTTGGTAGAAAAGCCGCAAAATGTAAATATTGTGGATAGTAAATGGGTGTTTACAATAAAGCATGATGAGAATGGAAATCTAACAAAGTACAAAGCATGATTGGTAGCTCGGGGTTTTAATCAATTATACAAGTTAGATTATGATGAAACTTTCGCACCAGTAGCCCTTTTCCATGTTTATTAGCTTTTGCAAATCAATATCAACTATTAATTCACCAAATGGATGTTAAGACAGCATTTCTCAATGGTGATTTAAAAGAAAATATATTTATGAAAGTACCCGACGGGATAAACATTAAACATAAAAACATAGTATGCAAACTCCGCAAATCTATATACGGTTTAAAACAATCTGCTCGGTGCTGGTATGAGTAACAGTAAAACAGCATGGTTTCATAAATTCTGCTGTCGATCATTGTTTGTATTTCCAAGATCAGGGTCATATAAACAAAAATATCAAGTTTCAAATGATTGATTTAAAAGAACTAAAATTCTTTCTAGGAATTAGAATACAGAGAACTGAACATGAAATTTCGTTAGACCAAAGCACATACTTAAAATCGATTTTAAGAAAATACAATATGAGCGAATGTAATCCAGTAAGTACACCATTACCAACAAGGTTAAATTACAAAGCTTTAGAGTCAGATGAAGACAGCGGCGCACCCTGTCGAAATTTAATTGGTTGTTTACTTTATGCAATGCTTTGCACACAACCAGATTTATGTACCTCAATAAATATGTTAAGTAAATATTAAAATAAACCAAACAAGGAATTATGGCAATCCTTGAAGCGTGTTTTAAGATATTATTATTAGCCGTTACTCGAGTCCGAGTATAAAAATGTTACAGTCGATAGATTGTGTACAATAAAAAACAAGTAAAAGGTGTAGTCTATTGTAATTCCCATTCATCTACGGTGCACACGACTATGGCTATAGAGGCCAATTCGGGAGAGCACATGTCGACCGCAGTCAGGACAAACATAGACCTGGTTAGGTCTTGGATTCGGCCTTCTTGCAGCAACATTTCCTTGATAGCTGGCCACAATCCCTCGCCATTCGGTTCTGTCCGCTGCAAGTTGTTCCCATTGCTCTTCTACAATACCGCAGGATTTTAGATTTTCATGGAGAGCGTCTTTGAACCTCTTTTGTTGACCGCCACGCCTTCTTCTACCGCTTAGCAATTCACCATAAAGTGTACATTTAGGAAGGCGGTTATCATGCATACGATGAACGTGACCTGCCCATCTTAGGCGTGCTCTCGAAATAAGCACCTCAATTGGAAGGCTGTTTGCTCTCCTGAGTACTTCCACGTTTGATATGTGATGGAACCAACGGATTTTCATCATACTTCTGAGGTGTCTTTGCTGAAAACGTTCTAATTCTTTCACATGACGACGGTAAGTGCGGTAAGCAGTGTTGGAATGACAACTGCTCTGTAGACAGCCATTTTCGTTGACAAAGCAAGGTCGTGGTTGTCAAATACTCTCTCTCTAAGTCCCCAGAGTGCTCTAGATGCAGCGTTAATTCTATTGCGAATCTCGCTGTCCATGTTTGCTTTGTCATTAACAACGTTGCCTAAGTAATTGAACTGATCCACCACTTCAAGAGAATTTCCGTTAAGTGTAATGTCTATTTGGTTCACTTGATGAGGAGTTGACATAATCTTAGTCTTTCCAATGTTGATTTTAAGTCCCAAGGAATCATAGCTCTGGGCATACACATCTAAAAGTTCTTGAAGCTCTTCCGGCGTAGAGGCTAAAAGCGCACAGTCATCCGCATACTGGAGATCACAAATGAATCGTGTGCGTGTCTTCGTGAAAGCTCTAAAGCGCCCTATGTTAAAGAGACCGCCATCAAAACGGTATCTGAGACCTATTCCTCTGACTGTCAGTTTGTTGTCAACAATAATTGTTAGAGCAGTGGTAAACAAATTAAAGAGTAGGGGTGCCAGGACACATCCCTGCCTAACTCCAGTGAGGGTTTGGAAAGGTTCGGTTGCCTCATTATTATACATAACCTGGGCATTGTTGTTTGTATGTAGACTGCGACATACTTCCACAAATTTTCTAGGGATACCTAAGCGGAACATAATTTTCCAGAGCACTTCCCTGTCCACCGAGTCAAATGCCTTGGTTAAATCAATGAAGGCCATGTGAATTTCTCCTTGATGTTCGAGTGCTTTTTCTTGAAGCTGTTTAAGTGTGAAGATTAAATCCGATGTGCCTCGGTTTGGTCTAAAGCCACTCTGTGTTTCAGGAAGTAACTTTTCCATAACAGGTGTTAGCCTATTTGCCATCGCTTTAGTGAGTATCTTCCCTCCAACAGCCAGGAGAGCTATACCCCTGTAATTTCCACAGTCCGCAGCGCTCCCTTTGTTTTTGAAGAGGTTGATTAAAAGTGTATCACGAAACTCCTGCAGAGCTTGACCACTTTTCCACACGACATCAAACAGTTTTTTGAGGTAGGGTATGAGCTCTGACGACACAGCTTTAAAGATCTCAGCTGGGAGTGAGTCGGCGCCGGGAGATTTGTTATTTTTTAGCTGCCCAATGGCGGTTAAGATCTCTTCCGTTGTTAGTGGTTTATCTAAGTCTTCGAAGGTGTCATATTGTGGGATAAGATTTATAATATCGTGATCGGCTTGACTTTGCTGGTTAAGAATGTTAGAGTAGTGTTCTTTCCATCGGGCTCTTATTTCCTGGTCTTCTTTGAGATTTCCATTTAAATCTTTAATAGGGCACATATTTTTCCGACTGGGGCCGTACACTGCTTTTACTCCTTGAAAGAAATTCCTGTAGCCATGTGAATCGGCGTACCTTTGAATTTCTCTGGCCTTGCTTGCCCACCACTCGTTCTTTATTCTTCTGATTTCGCGTTGCGTTTCATACTTAGATTGGGTAAAAGCTTCTGCTTTTGATGAGTCGTTGGGGTGGTTGATAGCGTTTTGGAAGGCAATATGTTTGCGGTCAAGAAGTTCTTGTATAAACGCTTCATTATCATTGAACCAGTCCTCCTGTCTTTTACTTGCTGCAGTGCCAAGAATTTCCTCACTCGCACTTTTTAAACTGTCTTTAATTTGTGTCCAGGTAGCAGCGACCTCTACAGAATTGGTTTCTTCTAGTGCACTCAAATTCTCTTGAACTTTTTGCTTTAGCTGTTCGACGGTTTGTTGGTCACGCAATTTACTAATACAGAGACGGAGTCTACGTTTTACTTGAGTTCTTCGGTGTTTGGGTCTCATAACAATTTTCATTTTAGAGACAACAGGATGATGATCGGTCCAACATTCGCTATCAATGCGTGCCTTTGTAATTTGGACGTCCTTGAGATGCTTCCTACGTACGATAACATAGTCCAGTAAATGCCAGTGACTCGATCTGGGGTGACGCCAGGTGCCTTTAAATTTATCCTTTTGTCGGAAAATGGTGTTTGTTATAACTAGATCATGTTCGGCGCATTTAGTTAGGAGTAGTTGACCGTTAGCGTTCATGTTGCCCAAACCGTTCTTGCCTATGATGCCTGGCCAGGTGTCTGCATCTCTCCCTACTCTAGCGTTAAAATCGCCAAGAATAACGAGTCGTTCCGTTTTAGGTATTCTACAGAGGGTTTCTTCCAGCTGTTGATAGAAGCTTTCCTTGGTTTCGTGACTTGCATCCAGAGTGGGAGCGTAGGCGCTTATTAGATTTACCACGTTGCCATCTGATAGCTCATAGCGTAGCAGCATTAGACGCTCGGATAGGCCTTGTGGTACTTGTGTTAAGTTGGATACAAGTTGATTCCGAACGGCAAATCCTACTCCATGTTGTCTTCTTGAATTGGTGGGAAGACCTGGGGTGTAATGGGGTAGTGAAGCGCAAGTTATAGCCCCTCCTACTCAATTGTTAACCTCACCTTCGCGATGAGTTCAATTTGAACTTGGTGCACCCTGTTTTCACTAACGAGGCTCTAACGACCGAGTAAGGGCGGAATAACCCTTACCTTTTGCCGTGAGCACATCCACCTTCTCACGAAGAGTGCGGTAAAAATAACCCACCGCACACAAAGGTTACTTTTGGAATCGTTTGGTTACCCCATCGTCGCAGTCTCCTTCTGTGCCATGGGACCACACCACTCGCCTTCCGCAACCGAGCTGGTCAGTTGCATACCTGCTCCAGCTAAAACTTCAAATGCAGCTTCGTTTTCAGTCGATTAAGGCTTTAAAAAAAATGATGGAGCGTTCAAGTGGGACAAAATCATCCGGAGGTAAAATACCCTCCCGATCGGATCTCCGGGGGAGGGTGCCCACAGGGACACCTCATCGAATGTCGAAAAAACACCGACAAGTTAAATCCAAGAAAACTAATTCTTTCATCTACGGCGCTTGGAATGTTCGTACTTTGAACGACAGCACTTGCACCAATCGGCCTGAAAGAAGAACTGCTCTAATAGATAGAGAACTTCACCGACTCAATGTTGCCGTTGCAGCTCTCAGCGAAACTCGATTTTTGGAGGAAGGCTCTCTCACAGAAAAGTACTACACCTTCTATTTAAGATATATAAAGGGTACAATAAACATAAAATTGATTTATAAGAGATGTGACTTTGTAGAAAAATTAATTGGATACGTTGATGCAGATTGGGCAGCTGACGAAATTGACCAACGTAGCACAACAGGGTATGTATTTAAAATGTTTAGAAATAGTACAGTAACTTGGAACACAAAATGGCAGAAATCAGTTGCAGCATCGTCAACCGAAGCAGAGTATATGGGCTTATTTGACGCGGTAAAAGAAGCTCTATGGTTGAAAGCATTATTAGAAAGTATAAAAATCCAAATTTTAGATCAAATTCCTCTATTTGAGGATAATCAAAGTTGTATAGCAATAGCAACTTATCTGACAAGTCACAAACGCTCAAAACATATTGATGTTAAATATCATTTTACTCGTGAGCAAGTAAAGAACAAGTTAATCTGCCTCAAATATATTTCCACAGGTAACCAGGAAGCTGACCTGTTCACAAAATCGCTACCAGGACCCCGTTTCAAGGAGCTCTGAGGCAAACTGGGATTGATGGATGAAAATGATCAGGACAAAAATCATTAAATGGTTTGACTGGGGTTTTCCCTAGTCCTCGCAGCAAATGCTGAACCATATTAGACTCCCCGTAAAACGCAGTAACTTTTTTTTTGTTTGTTTGATTATTTTTTATCACTCTAGATTATAAGTTGATGAATTTTTGAGGGGGTGTGTTGGAATGTACAAAAATTAATCACCTTCTATTACGCAGTACTTCCAAGTAACGAATTGTAAACTAAAAACATTGACTCAGCAGAACATAAAATATATAAACTCAAAGCGAGTCATATATATATTCATTCATTCATTCTTTTCATTTAATATACTAAGTATTTTTAACTAGTGCACTGTAAGCTTATTGTACGACTCAACTGAAAATAAAACTTCGTCTTAATTCTTTTGTGATGTGAATTATTTTATTTAACTGCACCATTCCCAACATTTATAAACCTTATTAGGTTTGTTTTTACACAGTCAGCAATGGCTTTCAAACTGTCAGAAGTTTGCGCATAATGATCTTACAGCAACAGAATAAAATTAATTGTGCACAAACTCCTTCCTTTTCTATATTGCCCTGGAAGAGGTCATTCAATTCAAAATTCAGGGACTGGCCCGGAGAGTAGAGGTATCTTATATGAATTGGTTCAGACATTACCTTACGTGGATTATGTAAATATATCAGTTAAAAAAATGAAGAAACTGCAGACTTCTTCAACACTGTTTGCAGTTAGCATAAGTAAGTTAAAAACCGAATTAATGGGCAGCCATAAACTATAAAACTGAAGTTGGTTAAAATTTCATAATGAATAGGTGCAACTTTGAAGTTGCAGATAAATATTTTTGTTTAGAATCTTGGCAGGCGTGAATAACAATTGATACTATAGTAGAAATTAAACAGGGAATTCCCCTAGCTAACAAAATGCAATTTTGGCCTTTCAAAGTAACCTAGTAATCAGAGATTCCCCAGAGAAAATTAAGTTATTTAAGATCTTAATATTACAAACTTGTTTTTTTTATTAAAGCCAATGAAATTATTATTTGATGCCATTTGTGAATATGGAACCTGGACACGAAGGCATAATTTATAACTTTATATAATTTATAAAAGCACAAATAAAAATATAATTACCATGATTAAAATGACTTCAGGCAAAAAATTATGGTCGAGGGGTGTAAAAACTTGAAAAAGTCGAGGCTCGCCTAGAGGGCTATATGCCTAATGATGAGGCAATGCAACAGCTCTTAGTATATTCCGTTATTCAAGCTGTCCCAGATGAAAACTACTGACACAGCATATCCCAATCCAGACCATCACCACAACTTGGACAAGAGCTGTATAATGTTCAACATCTAATTTTTGTATCCTTTAAATATAAATTAAACATACATGTATACCCTTGAAGTGAATTCAAAGTTTTGCGCGCCCCACATCGATTATGGCTCCGCGAACAAAATTGAGATTCTTATGTGCATTGTTTGATATCATTCTCAGTTCTATCTCACCCTCTCATTACCTCATGCCAACTTGAGAATGCATACACAAAAGAATGATTAAGATAAAAATTTTAATTATGCGATCACATTATACATACCTAACCTTGTTAAAAAAATGGGCTGCAGAATGATGAAAGCAGAAATACGTCCAATTAAAACAACAGGCAATTATTATTGCACAAATTAAAACTCTTGAGACAAATTTTCTGGCTTACTGGAATGGAACCAGAAACAAAAATATGTATTCCTCAAATATAACAATCATAATTACTAAGTGTATTGTAATGTAGGTATTTTTTTCCTGAATATAAATGTTTTAATATCAAATTTTTTTAATAAAAGCTTAAATTGAAGCTTAAACGAGTTTATAAATATCTAAATTATAAATAAACAAGATAAAATTAAATAAGTTGTACATTCGAAAAAAAAAAGTAATTAATAAACTAGAGTATTCTTATTTAATGGTATTAAAACAACCAAGAAAGGTTTGTACGTGGACAGAGCTGAAACATAACGGGAAATTTTTTAAGTCATTTTTTTAATTTATATCTTTTGGGTTTAAATATTTCTTTTTCAGTAATGAATTTTGATTTAGATCTTTTTAGAAACTATCTTTGATTTTCTTTTAAAAAATTAGATTTAAATATTTTTAAATATAATTAAATCTTTTTTAATGATTTAAATCTTCTCTTAATATTTAAATTCTTAAAAAGATTTTAAATCACACAATAAAGTCTATATCTTTCTGGATAAACAACGATTCAATTCCTAGCACACAGAGAGCAAAGGGTGTGTGTTGGGTTGCAATTTGTCACGCCGCCGATTTGTCAAAGCCTGACATTGAATTTGAAAATGCTAGAATATTTTTTATGTAACCTAATACACAGTATACAGAATATAATTTAGAAACAAAGGGTGAACAGATTCATTGTTGTGGTGAATGGTGATTGTTAATAGTGTGTTAAAATTTCAGGAAATTGTAAAAAAATTACGTTTATAAAATTTAAAAAATAAAATTAGAAAATTGATTAAATTATTACATCATCATTCTCTAAGGACAAGATATGTTTGATTCTCACCTAAAATTGAGATCGTTTTTAGGTTTTAATTTAAAAAAATTTAAAACGCCTGTCCATGGAGTTATAATTGGTCTAAATTTTGTGAAACATTGTTGCCAAATACGAAAGGTCTGCTTAGAAAAGTAAAAATGCTTTATTATTTAATAAAAAACAACTTGTATATGTAAGAAATCATAGATATTTTCAAATCAAGCCGACGAATATCAAATAATAATACGAAATGGTTTTTGACATTTTACTTAAGAACTGAACATAGATTACTGAGCAAAATAAAAACATTAAAAACAAAAAATAATTTCTTCATTTAATGATTTTGGTCAACTCCATGGACAGCTGACAACACGATGAAACATAGTATTTTTAGCATTTTTCAAGTAAATAAAATTTTCTAAAATGAATCTGACGTATGGAAGGCCTTCTTGAACCTAATATTATCTTAATTTTCCATTTACTGGCCATTTATACCAAAAAACTACTTGCAAGGGAGATACATGGAGTTGACGTATTAAAAAAATACGTACCTCTTTAAAGACTTGTTTCACTCAAAAAAGTCTAAACAAAAGTCATTACGGACTTCGATAATGGAAAGTTCGACAATAATTGCAAATGTTTTTAAATTTTGAAACAACATTGGATAAGGTAAAAAAAATAACAAATCCAGTGCAAAAGCACTCTTTTCCGCTCCCGGAACATTGTTACTTAAATTAACAAAAAACGCAAATTTGTAATAATTTTTTGCCATTTTTGTATCTACACCGTTCTTCAATATTTTTAAAAATTTTAAATATTCGAAAAAGAAAAAAATCTATTAGAAATGGTTTAAGTCATTTTCAGTGATTTAAATCTTTTGCAAAATGATTTAAAGTGTTATGAATATGAAAGATGTATAATATAAATACTTCTTTATAGACAAAAGTATTTTTAATTTAAAGCATTTGATAAAAAGTAAAGCATCTTATCTTTTTTCAAATGATTCGTTGCAGCTAAACAATATAATGTTGTTACAATCATATATTTGTAAAGTAAACAGCTTCAGGCTGAATGAAGCATTCATTCCTTGCTTATTGTTGCATTTGATTCAAAAAGCGAAGTTTGAAGGACAAACATTTGCGGAACGCTCAAGCTTGCGTGACATACCATAAAAATGATGGACGATCTCTCATAATGTGGGATGTATGGTAACATTAGTATAAAGTACCCCTTATTCTTGCAACACTGATGAAGTTACCATAGATAGTAACCTTCTTACTGACAAACTAAAAACCCTATTGCAATATGCTTAACTGAAACTCGTGTCACCAACGATATAGACGATTATGAAATTAGTATAAGGGGCTATAATATTGAAAGGGTAAATTCTGAAAGTAGGCATACCGGAGGAGTCGTTTTTTTTATTAGGTCAGATATTCAGTGTTCTCTGTTTGTTTTCAACATGTAATTAATATGAATTTGTGGTTTTTGGTTATTAAATTTAAAGTTAATAAGGAATATATTTCTGTCGCTGGCTTATATCATTCACCAAATCAATCACATATTGTTTTTCTAGATTTCTTACAAAATTGGTTAGAGAATAATCTAATAAATATTAATCATAGTTTTTTAGTGATTGGCGATTTTAATATTAATTGGAAATTAAATTCAACATATTCGACAAAATTGAAAATTATTTTGCAGGACTGTGGATTAAAGCAGTTAGTAACTACTGATACGCGTACATACGAACGTGGTGCATTAATTATTGATTAGTTTTTTCAAATGATGAAAGCACTGAAGCATTCGTATTAAATGAACCAAATATATCAGATCATAGTTGTATTAAAATCAATTTTCTGAGAAATCAACAAGACAAAAAAATTGTTCTAAGGAATAAGTTAGATGATCTAAATCAATTCCATGATGATATTGTTGAATTTTTAAATACTTTTAATTATCACAATGAGGATTTAAATGATAAATATAACTGTTTTTTGGAGGGAATGAGAAATATTGTCGACAATCTTATGCCAAAAAGAGAAATTGTGCTTCATAGTAAATATAATGGGTGGTTTAATGACAGGGTTTTAGATGCACTTAAATGGCGAGATCAATCCTATAAACAATATAAATTAACGAATAGCCAAAACGAATGGGAAAGGTATAAACGAGACAGGAATGAGGTTACTAGTGTAATTAGGACTGAAAAATGCAGGTATTTCCAAGAAAAAATTGATTCTTGTCACGGTAATTCAAAAGAGATGTGGAAATCTTTAAAAGACATAACAGGACAAAAGACTAGAGGTAATATTGATGTTGATTTTAACGGTGAATAATTACATAATCTAAATGAAACAGTAGAAAAATTTAATGAGTTTCTTGTTCAAAGTGTTGAAGATATTATTGAAACTATACCCATTAATAATAGGAAATTTCCAGTCAAAAACAGTAACTGTAGTCTATCAGATTTTAAATTATTAAATAAATGTGAACTAAAAGAAATAATCCATTCATTCGCTAACAAAAGTAGTCCTGACGATGTTGGTATGTTTATATATAAAGAATTTTTTGATGTCTTAGCAGACCCACTGATAAATATTATTAATTGCTCATTATTGACTGGAAAAGTTCCAGTTTCTTTGAAGGTATCTACTATCATTCTGTTACGCAAAGTTACCAAAACTATTAAAGCCGAAGAATTCAGACCAATTAATATGTTACCTGCATTTGAAAAGATATTAGAGAGAGTGGTATACCTGCAAATCTTAGAATACGTTTCAAATAACCGTTTAATCTGTAAATATCAATCTGGATTTAGGAAAAATCATAGCTGTGAAAGTGCCTTACAGTATGTAATAAATGATTGGAAAGAAGCACTTGATGAACGTAAAGTAACGGCTATTATTTTCCTAGATCTAAAGCGTGCATTTGAAACGATCGATAGAGCTAAGCTGTATGAGAAACTAAAAGCATTAGGTTTTAAGGGGATAGTCTTAAATTGGGTGAAAGATTACATGGATAATAGAAGACAAAAAGTTAAATATGAAGAGTATGTATCTAGAGAATCGTATATTAATGTTGGAATACCGCAGGGTAGCATATTAGGAACTTTACTATTTATGTTATATTTAAATGATATATCCCTAATTTTTGAAACAGCGAAATATCATCTATTTGCCGATGACACAATAATATATATGTTAGATAAATGCATATTAAATCTTGTTGCTAAAATGAATCAAATATTAGAAAATGTCAGTGATTGGATGGAAGTAAATAAATTAAAATTGAACGTAGCAAAAACAAAAGGGATGGTATTAGGGAAAAAGTCATATAGGGAGATATTTCTCATTAGCCGGTTACAACTTAAATTGTGTGGAGAGATAAGCCTCTTATCTCTGGGCTTCAGCATAGTTCCAACTGAGTCCATTTTGTTAATTATTTTAAATGAAATTTTAATCAGATTTTATTAATATGTGTAACTAAACTTAAGTTAAATGTTTTATTTATAACAGTAGGAGTGTAGCTATGTGTGTGGGATCGACCACTAGTTACGTTTTAAGAAATTTTCCTGCCATGTGTTTCGACGCAGGTTTATCAAATTAACCTCAAGTTAATGTCTTGAGAAAGCTAATAAACATTAGCGAAAGCTTGACAATAACAAAGAGTTTTCTTTTTGTAATGGCCAAAATACCTTATCACTGACTGCAACCTCAATAAATTTTATGTTTGTACCTTAACTAGTCAGTCAAGACTACCTTTCTAAAATTTGTAGAATAACATGGGGTTTTTCGAGAACATCAACAGACAATATGGGCCTACTAACGTAAGGTTACTCAAAGAATGGGCCAAACTGAACACCAAGCTAGCATCGTTACGAAACAGGAGGATTTTCTTATTAAAATATAGGAAAGAAAGAATTTTCCCAAACCACATAACCAATGGACTTAACAACGTGAACAACTTGATCCACCATCAAGGGGGAAGACTAGGGAAAAGAATTAATTCGTTTAACTTAAGGTTAAGATATAAACTTTTAAATTTAGAGATAAGTATAACTATGTGCGATTTAAACAAAACAGAAAAAGATTTTGAAACGATAAAAAATAAATTAACAATTCCTCAACATGTAATAATAGAATATGAAAGACGCTTAACAATGAAATATAATAGAATTTTCCATCCAATTAAAGGTAAAAACTTAAATAAATTTAATAGATTAAAAGACATGGAAGTAAATAAAATTATAATTCAAAATAAATGGTTTAAAAACTTAACTACAGTCATTATACCAGATAATGTAAGATTTATATTGGCATTAGGCCTCAAATTCAGCCTATGTCCTACGTTTGTTGATCTTAAAATGTCTTCTTTACTTGCTGACCTAGAAAACATCATCGTAGGTTATAATGAAAAAAAAAAAAACTTATCTCTGGGCTTCAGCATAGTTCCAACTGAGTCCATTTTGTTAATTATTTTAAATGAAATTTTAATCAGATTTTATTAATATGTGTAACTAAACTTAAGTTAAATGTTTTATTTATAACAGTAGGAGTGTAGCTATGTGTGTGGGATCGACCACTAGTTACGTTTTAAGAAATTTTCCTGCCATGTGTTTCGACGCAGGTTTATCAAATTAATCTCAAGTTAATGTCTTGAGAAAGCTAATAAACATTAGCGAAAGCTTGACAATAACAAAGAGTTTTCTTTTTGTATTGCCAAAATACCTTATCACTGACTGCAACCTCAATAAATTTTATGTTTATGTGTGTATATATATATATATATATATATATATATATATATATATATATATATATATATATATATATATATATATATTGCTATGTATTTGCATATTGGACGATTACGAAGATTGCATGTTTGTGTTATTTGCTGAATCAGGGTTTGAATTTGTTTATTTCCTTTAGATGGTTTTCAAAATTTATTTAAATTAGCTAAAGATCCGAAAGGTATGTGTTTTAGAATGTTAATATTTGTTTAGAGTTTTTTTAATAGTTTTAAAGTTTTTATTTGATGTCAACAGTAAGTTTGATACTGACATCTATGTTAGTAGTTATTAAGTTATTGTTGAAATAATTTCTGACATTTAAGTCATTATGACTTTTCTTTTAAGTAGGAAATTTTATTTTATAGTTGGTAAATGTTTTCCTGGAGAAAGATAAGTTAGGTTATGTTTGGAATGAAATTAATCAAAATTGATATGGTGTTTTGTTTTGTTTATTTTGGATACTTTGATATTTAGTGAGATAGAACAATAAACAACAGATAAAAGAGAGGTTGTAAAATTGGAAAAACAAATTTAAGAAAAAAAAGAACAAGTGAAAATTAGGGAGTGAAGAAGAAAAATAATAAACAAGGATTAATAATTTTGAAATTGAATTGAAAGTCAGAAATTGTGCAGATCAGCGAAGAAGAGTAAAAAGAGACTGTAAATAAGAAGGAAGAGGTGCTATTGTGAATAGAAGTTGCAGAGGAGATAAGGACGAGATAAGGTGAAGAATTAATGAAAGGAGAATTGTTGGATTTGGAAAGAGAAGAGTGTAGCTACGAAGAAGGAAGGTTTTTGTGTGTTTAATTTTGGACAAGGTGGTATATTAAAATTTAAATAGTGTACTTATTAGACTTTCGAACCGGTTATAAAGCTAAATTATCTAAATATCAAAGAAAATAAATTATTTATATCAGATTAAAATTTTACTTTAATAAAATTTCATTTTAAATAGGAACTGAATTTGAACCTGCTCCTGAAGGGAAAGATAAGCTAGCCGGCCCATTAAATATTTTGACATACTTTCGGATCAAAAGGTAAGAGATTTTAATTTGATCTTTTGGTTTTTAAAGTTTTTTGGAAATAAACAAGTTAAAGTTTGATTAGTACTGCAAATTATTAAGTTCAAAAAACGTAAAACAGCACATTTGGCGCCCAACGCGTGGCGATTGTAAAATTGTTGATTTGATAAAGTGTGCAGTCTTGGTGAAAGTTTGTGAACTGTTGATTGTGGTACATAGTTTTAAAATTCAATAACAATTTCATTTATTAAGGGTATATAAAGTATTAATTCTTAATTGTGTGGTATTTGTATGAAATTAAGATCAGGAAAACAAACAAAAATGGAGAATAAAAATCAAACACCAGAAACTTCTCGACAAGGTGATACATCCCAACAAACACAAAATGATGATAAATTTGTACAATTAATGAACATGATAGCGAACAGATTTGATGAAAACAAACAAGACATGAATAGTAAATTTGAAGAAAGCAAACAAGACATGAATAATAAATTTGAAGAAAGCAAACAAGACATGAATAATAAATTTGAAGAACGCAAACAAGGCATGAATAATAAATTTGAAGAAAGCAAACAAGACATGAATAATAAATTTAAAGAAAGCAAACAAGACATGAACAATAAATTTGATGAAAATAACAAAAAAATGGATGAGAACAATAGGAAATTGGAAACGAGTATAGTAGAGTTACACAATAAAGTGGACGAGAAAATTAAGAAAGTAGAAGAAAAGGTAGAAAAGGTTTATGAAGAGATAAACGAATTTAAAAAAGAAGTAAGAGTAGAAGTAGAACATGTTATAGTAGATGGTATGAATGAAATAGATATACGCATGAAAAAACAAGAAGATATAATCAAAACACAATTAAAAGAACAGGGTGGTAAGATCGAACAGAATACGAAGATATTGAAGGGCACATACACACCTATATTTAACACATATGCTACACAACATCATACACTGGTAAATCATTTCTATGGTGATTCCAGAAGCCACCCAAAAGTATTTTTAGAACGTTTAAGGCAATATCTAAAATCTATAAATTTAAATTTTAATTTAAAACATGAAATTTAAAATTCATTAAAAGGTGAAGCCGAAATTTGGTATCAAATTGTAGAATCTGAATTTGAAACTTTAGAAGAATTTGAAAAGTTATTATTAAAAAAGTATTGGTCTGAACATTGTCAGGAAAAAATTCGTTTCAATTTATTTAATGGAAAATATTCAGAAAATAGTGGTATGTCTAGGGAAAATTATGTCATGCGTAAAATATATAATATTAAATTCTTAGAGCCAAACTTGACAGAAAATGAAATGATTAAATATCTAGCAAGACATTTTTCTGATGACATCCACCAAGTAATCATTACACAACGCATTACGACATTAGATGGTTTGAATGAGTACTTGAGAGTGATCGATGATCTACATATGGGATGGAATAAAAATTATAAATCATTTAATAAAAAAACATACAACCAAACAGATGGTAATGACCAAAATTTCAACAGACAAAATTATTATGCAAATAGACAACAAAATGAGTATAATAGTAATTATCAGAAAAATTATGGCAGTAGAAATTTTAATCAAAATAAAGGTAGAGATTATGACAAAAATAGGAGGTACAACGGTAATGATAATTATAATAAAGAACAGAATAGGTATGATAATAAACGTGATTCAGTAAGATATGCACAGGTAAACAATACAAATGTCAGATCTGATCAACAGAATAACATGAATGAAATTAAGACGATAGCAGAGGTAAATTCACATTTTCCAAGGGAAAATTTTTAGATAGGGAAGTTTTAATTGGGATGACGACATACGGACATATACGAGAATTTATAGGTATTGAGAATGAATCAAATTTAGATAATAATAGAATTAGTAATTTACCAATCATCAACATTAAAGTTAATGAAATAAATTTAAAAGCATTGCTTGATACGGGATCAGAAATCAGTTTAATAAATGGAAAGATAATAGATAGTAAAAAAGAGTTATATCAAAAAAATTGTACTAAGATTTCAAAAATTAAATTAGTAAATGCAAATGGTAAGAAATTCACAGAATGCAATAAAATCATCAATTTAGATTTTGAAGTAAAAGAGATACGTTTTAGAGGCAAGTTTGTAATTGTTGACAATTTGAGTTTTGATGTCATAATTGGTGAAGATATTTTATCACGACTTAAGGCAAAAATAGATTTTGGGGAAAAGTCCCTAGTTTTAAAAGGTACTGCGGTGAAAATATTTAATAAAAATGAGTTAAACATTTATGTATAGGTAATTGTAATAATAATAATTTAAATGATGAAAAATATAAGCCTACATGTGAAATGAATAATTATAAAATGCCTAAAAGGTTGGAGATAAATTGTCCTAATAAATATGAAAATCTAGTAAGAAAATTGTTACAAAATTATATGTCGTTAATAAATTACAAACCGAAAATAGCTGAAAGTTATGTACACAAGTTGATGGTAGATGAAAGTAAATTCAAAATATTTGGAAAAAGAAAACACAAAAACTTCAAGACGAGGAAGAAATTTTGCACTGGAAATAATTGGAACAGGAGCAATAAGAAAAATACGGAAAGGGACATGAATAGGGAATTTTATACGGAATTATACACTATATACAAACACGGATCTATTAACAAAGATAATTTGGATTTGTGGGATATAATGAAAAATATACTAGTGATAAATAAGCGTGGATATAAATTTGAAATAATATGTAATGACGTAGTAAAGGGTAATGTAAATAAATATCGTTGTAATTTGATATTTGAAAGCAATGGCAATAGAGACGAGTTGGTCACTATGCCTGCCTTCAGCATTTGATGTTATATTGTGCAGAGATATTTTGTTTGGACCAAGAGAAATGTAGTATTAAGTGCGGAATAAATAAATAATGAATTATATAAAACGGTCAAGAGTTACCGGAACATATATGAAAATAAGTATGATTATAAATGATAAATGAAAATGTAATACGTGCGGAGACGCGTCAGTTCTTCAAAGGTATATGAATGGTGAAGTTACCACATACGGTCAATTTTAATTTTAAAATATCCAAGGTCCAAACAAAATGTTTATTCTCATTATGATAGACGTGTGCGGTAGTTGACATGGGTTCATATTCGAACGGATTTCCCAAGTTTAATGATATAAAATTTAACAATATTATAATTAAAGTTATTAATTGCATTCCAGTTAAGTCAAATTATTATTATAAAACGCATTACAAAAAAAAAAAGAAAACTCACAAAGGTATATCCCACAAAAAGACGTAATACAAATACGGTTTGTAGAATACTTTCTAAATATTTTAAAACTGTAGGCACTCCTAGAAAAATTTTAGCTGACAATGTGACATATTTTGACAACGACAGATTAAAGAAATATTTGACAAATTAAAACACACAAAGAAAACAACAAAACTGATGATAAATACAGTATTTTGCAAATACAGCATAATCGAATAAAATTAAACAGTTTTACATAAGTAAAAGCTTATAATTTGGGGAGGGAACATGCTATGTATTTGCATATTGGACGATTACGAAGATTGCATGTTTGTGTTATTTGCTGAATCAGGGTTTGAATTTGTTTATTTCCTTTAGATGGTTTTCAAAATTTATTTAAATTAGCTAAAGATCCCAAAGGTATGTGTTTTAGAATGTTAATATTTGTTTAGAGTTGTTTTAATAGTTTTAAAGTTTTTATTTGACGTCAACAGTAAGTTTGATACTGACATCTATGTTAGTAGTTATTAAGTTATTGTTGAAATAATTTCTGACATTTAAGTCATTATGACTTTTCTTTTAAGTAGGAAATTTTATTTTATAGTTGGTAAATGTTTTCCTGGAGAAAGATAAGGAGGTTTAAGTTAGGTTATGTTTGGAATGAAATTAATCAAAATTCATATGGTGTTTTGTTTTGTTTATAATAGTTTTATTTTCCTTCGAAATTACAATAAAATACATGAAATTGTACTACAACAGAAAATAATACAAAGGAAAATCACTAGGTTAATGTTCAAGCAGGCAGAGGCGAGCTCTGCCCCCCGGTTTAATACACTCACCTAGGCTAAACAAAATACATTTCATAGACATTTATACCTAAACCTAAAAATAACAACTAAACTAAAATTAAATTGAGATGAACAGCGATTAAGTATTAAAATATAAATTTTTACGCTGCCAAATAGTGATGTTACTGACCATTATAAAAGTGCTTTGACGGATGGTTTTTAAAGTTTCTTACAGTTTGCTGCTTGATATTTGTAGGTATAGAATTGTAATATTTAGATATATTAAAACTAAAAGACCGTTCGTAAAGACTAGTTTTATGAGATGGAGAGGTGTTATGTAATTTCTGTTTCTAACATTAATGTTGTGAATATCAGATCGAAAGCGAATTTTATTATATAAATAAGCTGGTGTCTTGCTGCAAATTACTCGATGATATAAACACAGAGTCTGTAGTTTTAACCGATTATTCATATTCAACCACTTTATTTCCTTTAATTTGTGTGATATATGCTCTCTACGGCGTATTCCAAATATATATCTAAGACACGAATTTTGGGTTCGCTGTATTCTATTTTTGGTTAAAACATCAAGGCAGGGATAATAAACAGGAGCACAATATGAAAAATGTGATAAAACAAGTGACTCACATAGTGACGTTTTTATTTTCTCTGATAGATAATTTCGATGTGGATAGAGCAATTTTAAGGCCAAATAAGATTTTTGAATATATTTGGTAATTTGTGATGTAAATCTAAATGTGTTATCAAAATCCAATCCCAGATTACAGGAAGTATGCACAATTGGTATATTGGAGTCATTTACTTTTATAATAAAATTTTCAGCAATTCTAGCAACAGTTAATTTACTGCCAAATAAAATCAGCTTTGATTTGACGGGATTTAGAAATAAAATATGTTCTTTTGAAACTTGCTCAATAATATTAAGGTCTGAATTAATTTTCATGGCTGCTTCTACGGGTTTATTTTTATCAAAAGACAAATATAATTGCGTATCGTCTGCATACATATGAGACGTACAGTGAGCCAATTTGTTACAAAAATTACTGGTGTAAATACTGAATAATAGGGGCCCCAGTATTGACCCCTGAGGAACACCGACTCTAAGTGAACACACAGTCGAACAATTATTTTAAATTTTTACTCTATTCTATTATCTAAGTAATTCTCTAATAATCTAACCGCATCTTTACCTAAGCCGATAAAATGGAGAATAGAAATAAGTAACCTATGTTGGATGGTATCGCAAGCTTTGGTAAAGTCTAATAGAACTAAAGCTGTGATTTTGTTATTATCAGATGCCTCTAAAATATCATCTGAAACTTTTAATAACACAGTTGTGCAACTATGTGCTCTCCTAAAGCCAGACTGGTGACTTGGCAGAATTTCATGATTATTTAAGTGTGACATTAATTGAATATATATAATTCTTTCCAAGATTTTCGACAAAGTTGGTAGTATACTTACTGGACGTAAATCTTTCGGTAACAATGGTTCTGACACTTTGGGAATCGGTATTACATAAGCTTGCTTCCACTGAGAAGGAAATGTATTTGACAATAAACAACTATTATCTATATGAGTGATATAGAATAGAATAAAAATTTATTGTGTTGAAAGTTACACAAAAGGTAAGGGTTCAACAAAGTTGATTTTCAACCCTCCCCGCACAATAAAAGTTATAATAAAATATAAATTAGTAGTTAATGAAATGAGCAATAACTAATTATAATTACAATCCTATAAATGATTAAATATTATTACAATATGATAAGAATTAAAAATATTACACTAAAACTTGAGTAATCTGAAAAAATTAACATAATAATAAAAATGAGGTGATAGATAAGTGCAGGTACAAAAAAGAATGAATATAATCATAATCATAGTGGTGCAATAAGAAATAATAAATGGTTATGGGTCAAATATAAACAAGATGGATCAGTTGAATGTGTTCAGCTGCTTATTTAACATAATCTCTTTTAATTTGCTTTTAAATTGAAATTCGCTTAAATTGAGGAATTGGAAGTTTTCATTTAGAACTACTGCGGCCGCATAAATGAAGCTACCCTCAAACTTGCTAGTATGGTGTTGCGGAATGTTATATTTATTGTTTCTTATGTTAACGTCGTGAATGTCAGAGCGTTTCGTCAACAGCTCATATAAATAAATCGGAGTGGCTGTTTTGTGTAATTTAAACGTAAATACTGAAAATAGGTATTTCATTCTATTTCTGACATTTAGTTCTTTAATATTATTAAGAAAGGGTGTAATATGTTCCCTATAATTAATGCAGTAGCTAAATCGCATGCAAGCATTTTGTATTCGTTGTAATTTATTTTTGTTATATTCTGTGAGAAAATTAAAATAGACATTACTGCCATATTCTATTTTCGGATATATTAAGGATCTCATTAGGGTCATCTTTACATCTTCTGATAAACTATATTTAAATTGGTATAATGCCTTTAGTGTCATGAATGATTGTTTTGTTACATTATTTACATGTGCGTCAAAATTAAGTGAACTGTCAATAATTACTCCTAAGTTTTTTACTTGTTTTACATATTTGATGGTGTCATTATTTAGTATAATATCGTAACTCTCAATATCCAACTGTTTTTTTAACACTTCATTTCCTATGCACATAGCAACGTTTATGCAAAATTTAAGCAAGGTTAGCTGTGCAAATATAAGCTAGTTAGCTGTACCAAATATATTTAAATTAGCTGCTCGAAATATTAAGCCAGCTATACAAAAGCTGCAGGAAATTAATTTAAGCTATGCAAAAGTAAGCTGATTAGCAGTACAAAAGTAAGTTAAGCTATACAAAAGTAATTATTAGCTATGCACGAGTTGTTATTAGCTATGCACGGGTTAGCTGATTTCTTAAACTATAAATTGCCAAAAAAATTAAAAGGAAAGAGAAAAATATTTTTAAAACCATGTGGTACATATAGCATTTTAACTACTTATTAAATTAAAAAGAATTGACTTTGAATTCAAAATTTATTTTAAAAATAATTGAAATTATATCAAAGGCAAAATTTGAAGATTAATTAAAATATTTTAATGAGTATAATGAAATGAAATTACCTGTATGTTCAACACTTTGTAACTGGGATATAAAAATTGTAATATCAATTACTGAAGTCCACAGTTAAAAATTATAATGTTTGAATCAGTACAAAGGCTGCAAGCAAATGACTTCCTGGTGAGTTTTACTGATAAGGTAAACTTTTTTGTCCTGTTTACTGGAAAACAACGCCACCAAAAAAATGTGAGAAATCTAATTCCCTATTTAAATTGAAAGCTATCAAAATATAGAAATTGTACAAGTATGGCCATCTGTCAGTGGTTAATTTAAGCGCACCAACTTGCCTTGTAGATTCCCATACTCAACTAAAGTAGTGGCATATAATCGATAAAAGGAATCTATAATAATAGTTTATTTTCCATGCCAGCTGATTTGCCTTTGCAATTTCTATTTTATACATAACAACAAATATTAACAGATGTAAATAAGTAGTAAAACGTATTGATATTATTGATAAATTAGTAACATATTACATGTTATAGGATTTACTATATATAGAATGAGAGAAGGTAAGGAAAATAACCATATGTACTCCATAGTAAACAAAAATATAAAAATTGAAAAATAGATATCTGATGTAACTAAATTTTGTAGACAAATTGTTTCCTGGGATAATAATGCTGTATTACAACGGATATGAGATACATAATAGTGTTAATAGAAAAACAGGACTAAGTTCCTAAGATATAAAATTAAGTACATAAAACAGTGTGACATGGTTTAGCAGTTATATATGTAAAATTCTGTTAGTTGAAAACAGTTTCACCTGCAAAAACCGAATCCAAAAAATATACAGGTCGTGCTAACTATCCATAAAACACTAGTTTTTAAATAAAACTGTTAAATGGACATAGGCCATGTAACAGAATGCTTCCCTTCTGGCGAAAAAATTTTTTAAGGTACGTATAAAATTTTTTGCTTTGCTTCACCCGAAACAATATAATTGGCGACCAACGTGTGGGGCCCGAAACAATATAATTGACGACAAATGTGTAGGGCTCAATTCAATAAACATATTTATATAGTAAGAGTAGTAAGAGAGGTGAAACCCCAATTTTTGAATGTATTGTATACGAGACAAATTTTTAAATTTTTGGTAAGAAAATAATTTTTTCTTAAGTCAAGTCATATTTTTTTGCTTATCTTTCATTTTGTCTAAAATTTTTATTATATATTTTTGCATATATTTTTGCTTACAACAATTGAATTCTATGGTATTGTTATGTGCTGCCCTCTAACAGAGAGGAGAGTTGTAATTACTCCCTGGCCAGAAGGGTGGCGCCATCTGTGGGCCAACTGGCGAACCACCATTTAGTAGTGCCTAAGAAGATTATAGAGAATTCCAGTATCTTCTGGAAAGTTCTACAATGATATTCTGGACATTCCAAGTGGGTATATAAAGAGGTGAAGCCAGCAGATGGGGGAACAGAACAGTACAGTTTAGTGAGGTATAAGGAACAGTTCAGTTTAGTATCCAGTTCAGTTCTGGGTAATCTGTGGTTCTGGTTACAGAGACAGTTTGTAGAAGAAGAGTTCAGTTGAGTGAAGTAGGCAATACAGAGTTTTTAGGTTAGATAAAGTTGTCAAGTTTAGGAAGAAAAGTACATAGTGTTTTAAAAGTAGTGAATTCATATTAGATTAAGTTATTATTAGTTGTGTGATTTTTAAGTATTTACTAGTGTAATTTTAGTGATTAAATAAATCAGTGGTTTGTGAAAATTCTTGTTGCAAGTTATTCGAATCCACGGAGTGTTACTGAAAATTGTAAGCACGTAACAATTGGTGTCAGAAGCGGAATTGCAACAGAATTTCTGAAGAATTAGATAAAGTTCCATATTGTTCTATTTGGAAACCACTGGAGATAGTGAAGTGAGTTGAACTGGAAAGTGATATAGACATTAGACAAGATTTATTTGTGCTAGTGTGAGGAAATTTCTGGGACATTCTGTTTATAAATTAGTGTAGTTTTTAAGTGCTTTCAACTGAGAAGTGATATAGACTTTAAATAAGACTTGTTCGTGCTGTTTCGAGTTAATTGTTTGGATGGAAACAAGAAGCATGGCTGCCGAAAAGCAAATGCAAGACATGTTCTCCGCATTTAGAAAAATGATGCTAGAGAAAAAAGAAGAACAAGAGAAACGACGTCAAGAAGAAAAGGAAGAGCAAGAGAAACGACGCCAAGAAGAAAAAGAAGAACAAGAGAGACGTCAAGAAGAAAAAGAAAGACGGCGTCAGAAAGAAAAAGAAGAACAAAAAAAAACGACGTCTAGAAGAAAAAGAAGAACAAGAAAGACGACGTCTGGAAGAAAAAGAAGAACAAGAGAGACGTGAAGAAGAAAAAGAAAGAAAACGTCAAGAAGAAAAGGAAGAATTGAGAAAAATTATACAGGTGCAACAAGATACTATCCTGTCAGCCACTAATGAGGTCAAGGAAAAAGTAGATAAAGTTGAACAAAAAGTTGGTAACGTTGAAGGAGAAATTAGTGACATTAAGGGAAAAGTTACCGACGTAGAAGGAAAAGTGACTACAGTCGAAGTAAAAGTTACTGGTGTCAAAGAAAAAGTTACTGGCGTTGAAGAAAAAGTTACTGGTGTCGAACAAAAAGTTACGGGCGTCGAAGGGAAAGTTACCGATATAGAAGGAAAATTTCAGGTAGTTAAGGGAGAGGTAGAACAACTTAAGCGACAGTTAAGAGAACAAGGAGGCCAGTTGGTATTATCATCGTCAGGTCCGCGATTACAACCGCCTTCCTTTGATGGTCAAACTTCTTGGTCAACCTATAAAAGACAATTTGAGGTAGCGGCATACGCAAACAATTGGAGTAATGAAGACAAAGCTATGGCATTGGTGCTAGCATTAAGGGGCCAAGCCTCAGAGTTGCTTCAGAGTATCCCAGTGACGCAGCAACGTGATTTTAAAGTTTTGGAAGCTGCACTAGATCTAAGATATGGCGACCAACACCTCGCCCAAGTATACAGGACTCAGCTCAAATCACGCACACAAAAGGCCGGGGAAAGTTTACAAGATTTTGAAGCAGCTGTTGAGCGACTGACATACCTGGCTTACCCGGATGCACCCAAAGAATTCCAGGAACAATTAACAGTTGGTACTTTCATCGATGGCATAAGAGATGAGGAGATCAGGCGAGTCCTTAGATTATCTCGAGCTAAGACTGGTAGCGAAGCCTTGGTCCATGCCCTCGAAGTTGAAGCCGCTTATGAAGAGACTCTACATCCGAGAGTACAAGCCATGAAAGTAGAAGAAGGGAACCATTTAGAAATATCAAATATGGAATCTTTGATGGCTGACATGCACAAAATGATAAGCCAGTTGATGACCAAACCAGATGCTCCAAGGAAGCAGGAAAGAGAGCAGAACGATGAACAGCCAAGGAAGGTGATTCGTTGTTATAAGTGTGGCAAGCCAGGACATATGATGCGGCAGTGTCGAGAACGGAATCCTGGGGAAGTAAACACTGCAAAGAAAGAGGAAGTTCGCTCTGATAAGATGAAATTGATTGTTATGTTAACAGACATACAGAAAATGGTCGCACAAGTACTAAACAAATTAAGTTCGCGACCGGAGCTGAAACAGGAACCGCAACCGCCGAAACAGGAGCCGAAGCAGCAGCGAAGTGCTGGAAGTTCGACAAAAGTAATCCGCTGTTATAATTGCGGCAAATTGGGGCATGTCAAGAGGTACTGTCGCCAGAGGAGCCCTACGGGAGTGAATGCCGAGAATGTAAAGAAGCAGCAGGATATAGCAGAAGTGAAGGCAGTTAAGATAGAGGTTCCGAAGGACTGGACAAAGGAAGTTCTAAGAGAGGAACAGCTGAATGACGATGAAATTGGACCAATGTTGAAGGCGAAAGAAAAAGGAATCCGCCCTGACTGGAAGGACGTTTCCAGTAAAAGTGTTGGACTGAAGGCTTTATGGGCGCAATGGGATTCCCTTAGGGTTATAGATGGACTATTACGGAGAGCATGGGAGAGCCCGGATGGGAAAGAAGTTACCATGCGGTTGCTGATACCCAGGTGCCGAGTACCAAAAGTACTTCGGGAAGTGCACGAGGGAATATCCAGAGAGCACTTTAGCAGAAATAAGACCTTGGCTAGAGTACGGGAACGATTTTACTGGATAAATAGCTGTCAGGATGTAGAGGCTTGGTGTCGCAGTTGCAAGGTTTATGCGAATGTGGCTGCCAAGAGGTCACCTACAGGGAGTGGTGATCGAATGAAGGCTAGATATGACCGCAATGCCAGTTCAGCAGGATTCAAGGTGGGGGACTCGGTTTGGCTGTATAACCCACAGCGGAGTGAAGAAGGATTCTCGAAGCCTCGCTCACCTTGGGAAGGACCGTATTCTGTCATCACTCGGATCAACGACGTTGTTTATAGGATTCAACGTAGAAAGAAGTCCAAGATGAAGATCGTGCACCTGGACAGGTTGGCAAAGTATACTGGGGTATCTGAAATGCCTGACCGGGACGTTCAGGCTTAAGGAGGGGGCAGTGTTATGTGCTGCCCTCTAACAGAGAGGAGAGTTGTAATTACTCCCTGGCCAGAAGGGTGGCGCCATCTGTGGGCCAACTGGCGAACCACCATTTAGTAGTGCCTAAGAAGATTATAGAGAATTCCAGTATCTTCTGGAAAGTTCTACAATGATATTCTGGACATTCCAAGTGGGTATATAAAGAGGTGAAGCCAGCAGATGGGGGAACAGAACAGTACAGTTTAGTGAGGTATAAGGAACAGTTCAGTTTAGTATCCAGTTCAGTTCTGGGTAATCTGTGGTTCTGGTTACAGAGACAGTTTGTAGAAGAAGAGTTCAGTTGAGTGAAGTAGGCAATACAGAGTTTTTAGGTTAGATAAAGTTGTCAAGTTTAGGAAGAAAAGTACATAGTGTTTTAAAAGTAGTGAATTCATATTAGATTAAGTTATTATTAGTTGTGTGATTTTTAAGTATTTACTAGTGTAATTTTAGTGATTAAATAAATCAGTGGTTTGTGAAAATTCTTGTTGCAAGTTATTCGAATCCACGGAGTGTTACTGAAAATTGTAAGCACGTAACAGTATACAGAAAATTTGCGTCCTTAAATATCAAATATTTTACAAGTCCAAATATTTTCTTAAAATATTCTTTATTAGTGAAAGTGAAGTTGTGGAATTATACCTACCTGAAATATTATTTTGCTGCTTAAAGTGTTTAATTTGATTTATTTCTGGAAAGTTAAAGTTGAAACAACCTTTTTAGTATAGTTTTTTTGATAGATAAAATTGTTTGTGTTTTTTATCTCTTGACAACAGTTAAGACTACATTCATTTGCTATTTTAAACATACAATTTATTGCCAGTTGGGTTCTTAATAAAAACTTTTAATTCATTTCTTTACATTTCTTGTTAACATGGAACTTCCATTTTGTGTAAGATATTTAACGGAATCTGAGGTAGATTATGAACTACATATTCGAAATGTTAAAGCATCTAATAAAACTTTAGATATAAAACGGATGATATTAGACAATTTATTAAAAAAGCAAAAACGCGAATTTCAATCATTAAAAGATCCTAGCTTCGATGTTGAAACAGAAAAAACTGCAATCACCAACACTATCGCTGAACTAACTGCTTTAGTTCACGATTTTTCAGCATGCAAGGAGGACACATCCTATTTAATAATTTCAAATCGTTTAATATGCCTGACAAATCGAGTGCATAGATTCGTGGTTCCGGAAGAACCGACAGAGTTAAATATTAACTTGCAGGAGTTTAAAGATGACGCTATCGCATCTTGCGAGGAAATTGATGCAAGGTTAGAAAATAAAATTATTCCTAAATTAGAAAATATTTCACCTATTAATTACCCAATTGACAAGAAATATGTCCCAGTTTATAAATGGGGAATTCAGTTTGACAGAAAGTCAAATTTAAAAGCTTTTCTGGAACGCGTCAAGGAACTGGCTGCCGCTAGGAATGTATCGGAACAACAATTATTTGAGTCTAGTATTGATTTATTTACTGACAAGGCCTTAATTGTTTATCGGTCAATCAGATCTATTGCATCCAATTGGCAAGAGCTTGAAGAACAGCTTAAAATCGCTTTTTTAGTATGCGATTATGATGAGAAATTGTTAGATGAGATAAAATCTCGTAGACAGGGACAGTGAGAGTCCATAAATATTTTTGTTGCTACAATGCAAAATTTATTTAATCGTTTAGATACTGTTTTAAGTGAAGAGGAGAAGTTAAAAATAATTAGACGTAACATTTTGCCTAAATATATTCATGCATTAGCTTTAACAGATATTAAAAATACAGCCGAACTATTAACTTTATGCAAGAAAATAGATTTGGCCACACAAATGAAAAATAATTATTATTCTCCAACTCCTAAAGCATGTGTCCTCGAAACTGACTTGGCATATGTAGAAAATCCTCCATCACCTAAAAATAAAAAGAATTTCAATTCTAAAAGCAATAGTAACAAAAATATTAGTCTAAATAATAATTTTAATCAAGAAAACGCTATTCCTAGTACATCAAATAATAATAAATTTTCTATTTCTTGTTGGAATTGTCAAAAGAAAGGTCATAGCTTTCACGAGTGTAGACAAGCTCGAAATAGGTTTTGTTTCCGATGTGGAAAACCTAATTTTACTTCTAAGACTTGCCCAGTGTGCAATCCAAAAAACTAGAAAGGTTTTCTGCTGTTTTATCAGGCCCACGGCAGAAAAATAACCCTAGAGGCCGAGTAATTTTTAATTCTAAGTTTAAAAAGCATTCCAGAAATGACTCAAATAAATATATTTTCTCAAATTTCAAAGTTAAACCTAAAACTGACATTTTTGATTGGGAGAAGTGGAAAAATACAGTTCATAATTTTTATAAAAATCATAACTTTTCTGAAATTTCAACTACATTAGTAAATATACCTGATGCAGATATCAACCTGTTAGATATTTCACTCGATAATCTTGAACCTTGGTACATAAAATTGCGAGAGAACATCAATAAGAGGCCAGAAAAATATCCACAGTGGATGGTTAAAGATGGGTATATTTTTAAACATACGCAAAGGAAATTAATTTTAAAAACTAATATTTCTGACTGGAAATTAGTAGTTCCTCTTGACCAGCGACGTCAAGTAATTCAAGATAGCCATGATGTACCTACAAGTGCACACATGGGTTTTTATAAAACACTTAAAAAAGTCGCAGAAACTTTTTATTGGCCTAAGATGCGTCAAGATATTTTAAAATATGTTCGTAAGTGTCATATTTGCGGACGAGAAAAACCTCCAAACGATCAAAAATGTGGTTTAATGGGTGCTGAGAAAAAAGCTACGTTTCCCTTTGAACTTGTTTGTTACGATACAAAAGGTCGTTTTCCGCCTAGTTCGAAAGGTAATCGATTTTTATTAGTTGCGGTAGATTATTTTACTAAGTACGTTATAATGAGGCCTGTACGGCGTGCAACGTCTCAAGATATTGTTTCTTTCTTGGAATCTGTATTTTTAACATATGGTGTCCCAAGGACATTAATTTTAGACAATGCTTCAGCTCATAAAAGCAAAGAATTCGATAAATTTGTAGCGAAATTTAGTATTCCTCAGGTATTTTTCAACTTATTCTACCACCCCCAAGTTAACCCAGTCGAGCGTGTAAACAGGACGATCGGTACA
Organism: Leptura quadrifasciata; assembly: GCA_963675555.1. NCBI lineage: Eukaryota > Metazoa > Arthropoda > Insecta > Coleoptera > Cerambycidae > Leptura > Leptura quadrifasciata. Next base: position 47,544,338 of record OY776679.1, read on the forward strand.
GCTATAAGATGCTTCATTAAAGACTCACATAAAAAATGGGATTTACAAATTCCGGAAATTCAATTTGCCATCAATACAGCTGTACACGAGGTTACTGGTTTCACGCCAGCATTTCTTAATTTTGGTAGAAAGCTACCTATTCGAGGCAGCTATGATGATAAGGATTCTGATATAACTTTACCAGATTTAGATAATAATCGCAAACTTTTTGCCAATGAGCTGGACAAATTGCCAGAAATTTATAAACTGGTCCAAGAAGGACTTAATAAAGCTTACCAACGAAGTTGTAACTATTATAACTTAAGACGAAAAGATCGCGTTTTTCAAATTGGTGACATAGTCTGGAGGAGAAACTTTATGAAAAGCGATAAAGAAAATGATTTTTCTGCAAAATTAGCTAATCGTTATGTTTTATGTACAGTCCGAAACGTCATTTCCAATGTTTCATATGAATTGGAACATATGGATGGTAGTCCCGCTGGAAATTACCATATTTCAAAGTTGAAACCATACTTTGGTTCAATCTCTAATATTTCAGTGATACCAGAATAAGGAAATGAATGTTTTTTCTTAAATCGGATCATCAAAACTAGATAAACATAACGATTCACTTGAATACCTATTTATGTCTCTTGATTTTTTTGAGTATATATTTGTGGCAAAATCTCTTTAAATTATACAAGAAGTATAATATTTTTTTGGTGCAAAGCCACCAAAAACAATTTTTTTTGGTATACCAGTAAGTGAGAACTTACACAAATTTACATTTTTGATACTAGTACGTACCAGTAAGCAACGCTTACGAAATTTCTTTGGTACTAGTATGTATATCGTTTGTCGATATTTTTTTTCTTCGTAAATCTCTAACAAAGAGATTTATTTGATTTAACTTTCAAAGTTAACTATATCTGTAGACGTGGCATGCTACCATTTCTACATATTTCATTTTTTTGAGTAAATTATTTCACTCATCTGGAAATAAAAAATTTTCCTCCCGCTCCTCTTTCGAGGATGATTTTCTTGTAAATTTTGTAAATAAAATGGCCATTATTCTTTAAGTCCTTTAAGCATTATTAAGTTAAGTCCTTGATGCATTATTCATTAAGTCCTTCATGCATTTTATTCACTAATAATTCATGCGCTCCTTAATTTAAGTATCACTGAATTATATCATATAACACATATGTTTATCATTCATTACTTAAGTACTGTACATATTATTGTAAATATTAGTTTAATTAAGTTCTAAATTAGTAAAAATATTTAGCTATATTTTTCTGGAAATATTTTCTAAAAATATTTCTTCCATTAACAATTTTTTTGAGATCTGTTTATCAAAAAGATTTCTTTTTCATATCTTACCTATAAGTTATCTTACTTGTGAAATATACTTCTAAATTGTTATTATGTAAATATTTCTTTAACGTTGGGAAAATTTTCTCAAATACTAACCTTTAATAAGTACGTCTTCACCATCGCTTGCTAGCCAGACTTTTTCTCCAGTGAGAATACGCGAGTCAACCTTTTGCATAACGTACAGTATTCATTATTATCGTACAGCGGTAACTTTAATAAAAAGTTATTTGTCTTTTATGTATTTTCCGGCTGGATCTATAACTTTCTATTCCTTCATTCTTCAGATCCACGAAGGTTCAGGGGTGGGAACAAATTAACATCCGGTAGCTTATGTATTACCAGATGATGAGAACCTACAAATGTAAAAATATTGTAATTATTTCTTTTTCCTTTGTTCAACTTTCTGAACAGGAGTACTTACCTCTACTTATAATTTTACTTGTGGATTCTCATAACGATAGACAACAACACCGTCTCTTCTCTTCTTTTGTGTTTGTATTTTTCTTCTTTCTTTTTGTACTTTCTGTGAATCCCTATACGATTCTTTACTTCAATTTGGTTTAAACTTTTCCTACCACCTTGGATAAGAAGCCATAACCTTAAAACTTTGACAACTAAAAGTTTAAAACCATAAGTTTTATATTTTTACTAGATTATTTTAATCACCTTTCTGAAAACCAGCCTTATGGGTATTCAGTACTTTCCTCTTTCTTTTCTTTCTTGTTTATGTTTCTTCTATTTACCGTAATTAATAAAATTCTCCTACCTAGGTAAATTTAATTTTTTTCTAGCTTCTCTACTTCGCTTCACGATTTTAACTTTGATTTTTGATATAGGGTATAATATATGGACAGCAGTACTTTAACATCACTAAATTAATACCATCTGATCCTATTGCATTTGATTTAATTTTACTTATAATTTGCAATATTGTAACTTCATCTACGAGAGTGAAATCAAAATTAGCTGGTATATTTCCAAAAGTATGATTGCTATAGTAATCTATTAAATGGTTGTTGTTGAAATCTGATTTGGGTATACTATTTATAAAATAATCGTTAATCGTGTCTGGGTTCTTTAAATGCAATGGTATATCAGAGTGCTTTTGTTTATTAATATTTAGATAACTTTAGAATCATTGGCTCTAAATTTTGCATTAAAATATGCTCTCTTTTCATTTTTTATAGCCACCTCAGTGTAGTTCCGCAATTGTTTATAATATTCCCAATGTGCCGATCTTTTCGTTTTTTTGAATTTTAATTTAGCTTTATCTCTTAGGGATATTAACAACTTTATATTGTCTGTTATCCACGGTTTTCGAGGTTTTACTATCTTAGTAGTCTTATATGGGGCATGCAAGTTAAACAAACTAATTAAACAATCATTAAAATACTGAACTTTTTGCTCCACGTGCTCAAGTGTGTAAATGTGATCAAATGGTATGGTTAATAAATCATTATCAAAGTGATTGAGGTTAAAAGCACTGAAATCTCGATAAGTGATAAAATAAGGTACAAATTTATTATTTATATCCAAATTGCAAAAAACTAACTCGTGATCAGATATATTTAATTCTAGGTTACCAGAATTTAACACAACCGAAGTATCAGAGACAATAATCAAGTCGATAAGTGCTTCCGTTAATTCCGTGATCCTTGTAGGTTTAGTTATTATTTGCATTAAACCCAGTGTTTCCAAAACAGAGTTCAAATATATTGCACTAGAGCTATCAATGTCAAGCAAGTTTATATTAAGATCCCCCAAAATAACAAGTCTTTCACATAGAGGTATAACATTACAAACGGATTCCTCAAGATTTGTGAGAAAGTATTTATATTCTACCGTCTGCGGTCTATAAGCTACACCATATACGGTAATATCATCGAGTATTTTAACAGAAATCCAAAGTTGTTCGATATTATCATTGCGTTCTATTAGTTTAAAATTTAAATTATTCAATATATAAAAACATACATCTCCCCCTCTTCCATCCCGGTCTTTTCTTACTAATCTATACCCTTCAATATTTACTGAGCTGTTAGCTATATGCGAGGATAACCAAGTTTCTGTTACAGCTAAAATATCATATTGATTATCTTGTAAAAAAATTTTTATTGTGTTTATTTTAGGCAAAAGTGAACGTACATTTATATGTCCCACCCTAATATTACTTCTAGTCATTTTAATAATAGTCAGTAACTAAGATTATAAACTAAGTAAATTAAAAAATTTTCTTATATGTTGCAAATAAGTATTAAAATATTAAACTGTAAAAAGAAATAACACGTAAAAAGAAGTTCAGAAAAAAACACCAGAGGCTCACAAATAGATCAAGGTAAATTGACACTAAAGGTGAGTTCATCACTCCAGTTGTAAACAATAACTACTATAATATAACTCATTTAAATTTAGAAGTCTTTCAATGAGGAAAATTTGTAAATTCTTTCATTTGCTTTATATATTACCTTGCCTTCCGAAGACCAAACATTTCTAGGACCAAATTTTACACAGGCTTGTTTATAAACAGTTACTCTCCTTAATGTCAAATCCTCTTTTATGACTATTTTGCTACCCTTTAATTTTCTTTTATTTTTGAAAATATCCTGTTTAAGCCAATTTTGGCAAAATCTTACAATAACGCATCCATTGGTACCTTCCTTTCCTTTTAGCCTATAGCAGAAATCCATATCACCAGTAGTAACTGTGATACCAAACTTACTTTGAAAAAAGCGGATCAATTTCTCAGATAAATTTTCATTTTTGTCTTCTGCCAATCCATAAATTCTCAAGTTATTACGTCGAGAAAATTGTTCCTGATCATCGATTTGCTTATTTAGATCCATCACTTTCTTGTCCAGTTGTTCTACCTTATCTGTACATACCTTGATCGTATTTTCAACCTGCTGAGTTAAAATGACAGATAACTTGTTGATTAATTTAGAAAGAAAATCTTCAGATGCAAATATCTTCTCTACAACACGTTTTATTAAATTTTCGTCTTCTTCCTGAGATTCACCGGATCTTGTTTTATAAGATTCAGGCATTATGACTAATTAATTTGACTTATTAGCTTGGAAATAGTTGATATAAGCTGGAGCGACTTATAGTATATCTATACTCTCGCGCTATACATCGAAATATATTATATATTATATATATATATATATATTATATATATATATATATATATTATATATATATATATATATATTATATATATATATATATATATATATATATATATATATATATATATTATATATATATATATATACATATATATATATATATATATATATATATATATATTGTTACGTGCTTACAATTTTCAGTAAACATCTGTGGGTTTAAATAACTTGCAATAAGAATTTTCACTAACCACTATTTTATTAATCACTAAAATTACACTAGGAAATATTTAAAAATCACACAACTAATAATAACTTAATCTAATATAAATTCACTACTTTTAAAACACTATGTACTTTACTTTTCTTCTTAAACTTGTCAACTCTTGTCTAACCTAAAAACTCTCTTGTCTGTTTACTTCACTAAACTGCATACTTCACTCAACTGAACTGTCCCCCCATCTGCTGGATTCACCTCTTTATATACACACTTGGAATCCTTCCAGAACTTTTCTAGAATTCTCCATAGTTTTCTAACTATGTACTAGATGACTGTTCGTCAATTGGCTCATAGATGGCGCCACCATACAGGTTTCCTTTCATCTTGAACAGGAACTTAATCACATCTTTCCTCGTTAGAGGGCAGCACATAACACTATATATATATATATATATATATATATATATATATATATATATTATTTTGGATACTTTGATATTTAGTGAGATAGAACAATAAACAACAGATAAAAGAGAGGTTGTAAAATTGGAAAAACAAATTTAAGAAAAAAAAGAACAAGTGAAAATTAGGGAGTGAAGAAGAAAAATAATAAACAAGGATTAATAATTTTGAAATTGAATTGAAAGTCAGAAATTGTGCAGATCAGCGAAGAAGAGTAAAAAGAGACTGTAAATAAGAAGGAAGAGGTGCTATTGAGAATAGAAGTTGCAGAGGAGATAAGGACGAGATAAGGTGAAGAATTAATTAAAGGAGAATTGTTGGATTTGGAAAGAGAAGAGTGTAGCTACGAAGAAGGACGGTTTTTTGTGTGTTTAATTTTGGACAAGGTGGTATATTAAAATTTAAATAGTGTACTTATTAGACTTTCGAACCTGTTATAAAGCTAAATTATCTAAATATCAAAGAAAATAAATTATTTATATCAGATTAAAATTTTACTTTAATAAAATTTCATTTTAAATAGGAACTGAATTTGAACCTGCTCCTGAAGGGAAAGATAAGCTAGCCGGCCCATTAAATATTTTAACATACTTTCGGATCAAAAGGTAAGAGATTTTAATTTGATTTTTTGGTTTTTAAAGTTTTTTTTTTTTCTATTGGAAATAAACAAGTTAAAGTTTGATTAGTACTGCAAATTATTAAGTTCAAAAAACGTAAAACAGCACAATATATATATATATATATATATATATATATAGAGAGAGAGAGAGAGAGAGAGAGAATTTTATTCATTTGAGACATTTGTATACACACGTCATTGTGCTCCATAGAGCACGATACAATAAAATATAAATTATACAAAATAAAATTGTTACAATCACAACTTAAAAACATTTACAGCCCAATGCGAGCAGAGATTACAATTATATAGAACTAAAATTATTTGAAATTACATATGATTAAAAGTTACAAAAACAATACGTACAGATATTAAAATTTAAGATCTAAAATTATCAAAAAATTCCTGCAATTCATAATAGACATGAAAACTCTTAATTTTTTTTTTTTAATTTAAATTTACTAAGATTTTTCCATTCACGAGGTAGTCGGTTATATAGTTTGATAGAAATATATCTAAATCAGGAGATATTTCTCGAAAGCCAAAAATATGGGACAATCAAAGGTTTGTGTCTGGTGTCATATTTATTTTCATTTTGATAGTTGGAAGTATATATTTTGGCATACATTATGCATTGGTAAATATATTGATTTGTGGATGTCAGAATTCCTAGGCTTTTAAAGAGGGGTCTACAAGAATCTCTATTATTTGAGTTTGTGATTACTCGGATAGCACGTTTTTGAATACGTAAGATCTTCATTGTGTGCGCAGAGCCTCCCCAGAGTAATATTCCATAACACATCACACTGTGAAATAAGGCATGATAAGCCATTAAAATGACATCTTCTTTTATTGATATCGTTAAGTGTTTTAGAAGGTACACACAGCTTGATAATTTTTTAGACAGAGAGTTTATGTGTGGCTCCCAACATAGCTTACTGTCTAATGTAACACCCAAACATTTCGTTGGGTTATTATTTGTGATATTGACAAGATTATTAAGACTAAAAATTATAGTTTGAGTTTTTTCATTATTTAAGCATAGCTGTATATTATTATAATAATCTTTGGCTTGCAATTGTGTTTCATTTAAATTAGTAAGGATGTCAATTTTTTTGTTGGTTGATAATAGGGTGATATCATCTGCATATCCTACTGTTTTGCCTCTGACAAATTCAGCTATGTCATTTACATAAACTATAAATAGGATAGGTCCTAGTATTGATCCCTGCGGGACACCATAGTGAAGCGGCTTTAAAGTAGATATATTACCATCAATGTGAACACACTGATACCTATTTGTAACATAGCTTTTAATAAATGACAATGCTGAACCTCTGATTCCATATGTTTCTAATTTGATTAGTAGTAGATCATGTGACACACAATCAAAAGCTTTTGATTAATCCATAAAAGAAGCATTTGTCATGTCTCCTTTTTCGAATTCATCAGTTATAAAATTGATCATGTCTATTAAAGCAGTGATAGTTGATTTACCTTTTCTGTATCCAAACTGACTAGGGATTATTATTTTTTTGTTCTAGATAGTCCACCAGTCTGGCTTTATAAGCTAATTCTAGTAATTTTGATAAAATGGGAATCAGAGAAATGGGTCGATAATTGCTAACTAGGTTTTTGTCGCCTTTTTTATAAACTGGTGTTACTTTAGCAATTTTAAAATTTTCCGGGAATATACCTCTTTCAAAGCAGACGTTAATCAGATGTGTTATTTGACTTAATAATTCATTTTTAGCTAATTTAATCGTTTCACTATTTAATCCATAATAGTCTCTAGACTTTGAGGTTCTTAACATATCCATCAGATCACTTACTTCAGTTTCAGAAACAGGACTTAGATAGAAAGAGAAAGGAACTCGGCTGTTCTGTAAGGACTTTATATATGCTGCATTATTGAAGTTGCAGTTAGCGATTATTTCATTAGCAATATTAGCAAAAAATGTGTTTAAATCCTCTACAGGAATATTGATGGTACTAATGTTTCTATTATTTGAATTTATAATGGACCAGGCCATTTTTTTGTTTATTTTTTGCATTGTTTATAAGATAGGTATTATGATTTATGGTCTCTGATTTTAATGCGGCTCTGTACTTTTCCTTAAATTTATTGTAATTGTCTTTGAATTTGATGTCAAATACAGAAAAGTCATGCAGCATTATAAGTATGTTTTTCATGTTTTTGATCTCCTCACTATATATTATATCGTTATTTTTCTTATTTTTTGTTTTAACAGGAAAAGATGTCTCATAACATTTGACTATATATGCTTTAGGAATATTTCTAACATTTTATCTACATCATTAATTTGATAAAATTGTGACCAATCACAAGAGGACAAAGATAATTTATAGTTGTGTATGGTTGACTGATTAACTAATCTATATGTGACAACTTCATTTGTTATTTTTTATTTAACTAATTCTTTGTATGTGAAACTTAAAGCTTTATGATCTGACAGGTGAGGATTGCTGACTTTTGTTGAATGATTTATTTCATTTGTAGTTATGAAGATGTTATCAATTCTGGTAGAAGAAATATTAGTGACTCTCGTGAGTTCTTTAACACATTCGTGCATGCCAAAAGATATGAAAATGTTTGACATTTGTTGAGAGATGTCTGTATTGCGAGAGAAGTCAATATTGAAATCTCCAAGAACTGTTATTTTATTATGCTTAGACAATAGTCCAAGAAAGAGATTAAATTGTTATTAAAAATATTTATATCACCAGATGGTGATCTATAACAACAACAAATAATAGACTTTGGCTTACATAATTCTATAGCACATATTTCAATGTGTATGTCTTCACAGTAGTCTTTAGAGAATTCACATATTTTGTACGCTAAGCCTCTTTTTATATAGATTGCAACTCCTCCATGAATGAAATTTGATCTAGTATAGTATGTGGCTAATACATAATTGTTTAGGTGAATATGATTTCCTTGCTGCTCACAGGCCCATGTTTCATTAAAACAGAGTATGTCGTAATTATAATCAGAAAGATACATATTCAATTCTAAAGTTTTGTTATGAAGACATTGAATATTTATGTAGAAAATTGATACGCTTTTGCATAGTTCAATATTTCCGACTGTAGTTTGATGCTCATCTTCGTTGTCTTCTATCTGGCTGTCTTAAAAAAAAATGGTTTGATCGATATGGGTTGTGGTTCGATTTGGGCCTTTTCCTTTAAACATCTTCTTATTTTTGAATTCACTTACTTTGATACCTTCAAATCACGTCCAAATTACAAAGGCGCGCATTGATAGCGAATGTTGGACCGATCATCGTCCTGTTGTCTCTAAAATGAAAATTATTATGAGACCCAAACACCGAAGAACTCAAGTAAAACGTAGACTCCGTCTCTGTATTAGTAAATTGCGTGACCAACAAACCGTCGAACAGCTAAAGCAAAAAGTTCAAGAGAATTTGAGTGCACTAGAAGAAACCAATTCTGTAGATGTCTCTGCTATCTGGACACAAATTAAAGACAGTTTAAAAAGTGCGAGTGAGGAAATTCTTGGCACTGCAGCAAGTAAAAAAACAGGAGGACTGGTTCAATGATAATGAAGCTTTTATACAAGAACTTCTTGACCGCAAACAGACTGCCTTCCAAAACGCTATCAACCACCCCAGCGACTCATCAAAAGCAGAAGCTTTTACCCAATCTAAGTATGAAACGCAATGCGAAATCAGAAGAATAAAGAACGAGTGGTGGGCAAGCAAGGCCAGAGAAATTCAAAGGTACGCCGATTCACACGACTACAGGAATTTCTTTCAAGGAGTAAAAGCAGTGTACGGCCCCAGTCGGAAAAATATGTGCCCTATTAAAGATTTAAATGGAAATCTCCTCAAAGAAGACCAGGAAATAAGAGCCCGATGGAAAGAACACTACTCTAACATTCTTAACCAGCAAAGTCAAGCCGATCATGATATTATAAATCTTATCCCTCAATATGACACCTTCGAAGACTTAGATAAACCACTAACAACGGAAGAGATCTTAACCGCCATTGGGCAGCTAAAAAATAACAAATCTCCCGGCGCCGACTCACTCCCAGCTGAGATCTTTAAAGCTGTGTCGTCAGAGCTCATACCCTACCTCAAAATACTGTTTGATGTTGTGTGGGAAAGTGGTCAAGCTCCGCAGGAGTTACGTCATACACTTTTAATCAACCTCTTCAAAAACAATGGGAGCGCTGCGGACTGTGGAAATTACAGGGGTATAGCTCTCCTGGCTGTTGGTGGGAAGATACTCACTAAAGCGATGGCAAATAGGCTAACACCTGTTATGGAAAAGTTACTTCCTGAAACACAGAGTGGCTTTAGACCAAACCGAGGCACATCGGATTTAATCTTCACACTCAATTCAATAAATTCAAAAACCACATAAAAACAATGCTTACTGATAATCCATTCTATAGCATTGATGAGTTTTTTGAGTATATGTTGCAACAAACTCAGAACAGAAATAACTAACATACCTATACTGCATATATGTGTGTTTGTAAATATATTTTAAACTACAACTCTGTAATGTAAATAATTTTACCGTGTTTTGTTCTACAACTCTTATCCTAGTTTGTTGATATATCATATTTATATTTGTATTTTATATTATCATTAACTGTATTGTGATTATGTAACAATAATGACGTATTCAGAAGTTTTAACTTTGTAAGGAATTAATAAATTATTATTATTATTATTATTATTAAACAGCTTCAAGAAAAAGCACTCGAACATCAAGGAGAAATTCACATGGCCTTCATTGATTTAACCAAGGCGTTTGACTAGGTGGACAGGGAAGTGCTCTGGAAAATTATGTTCCGCTTAGGTATCCCTAGAAAATTTGTGGAAGTATGTCGCAGTTTACATACAAACAACAACGCCCAGGTTATGTATAATAATGAGGCAACCGAACCTTTCCAAACCCTCACTGGAGTTAGGCAGGGATGTGTCCGGGCACCCCTACTCTTTAATTTGTTTACCACTGCTCTAACAATTATTGTTGACAACAAACTGACAGTCAGAGGAATAGGTCTCAGATACCGTTTTGATGGCGGTCTCTTTAACATAGGGCGCTTTAGAGCTTTCACGAAGACACGCACACGATTCATTTGTGATCTCCAGTATGCGGATGACTGTGCGCTTTTAGCCTCTACGCCGGAAGAGCTTCAAGAACTTTTAGATGTGTATGCCCAGAGCTATGATTCCTTGGGACTTAAAATCAACATTGGAAAGACTAAGATTATGCCAGCTCCTCATCAAGTGAACCAAATAGACATTACACTTAACGGAAATTCTCTTGAAGTGGTGGATCAGTTCAATTACTTAGGCAACGTTGTTAATGACAAAGCAAACATGGACAGCGAGATTCGCAATAGAATTAACGCTGCATCTAGAGCACTCTGGGGACTTAGAGAGTATTTGACAACCACGACCTTGCTTTGTCAACGAAAATGGCTGTCTACAGAGCAGTTGTCATTCCAACACTGCTATATGGATGTGAAAGCTGGGTCACTTACCGTCGTCATGTGAAAGAATTAGAACGTTTTCAGCAAAGACACCTCAGAAGTACGATGAAAATCCGTTGGTTCCATCACATATCAAACGTGGAAGTACTCAGGAGAGCAAACAGCCTTCCAATTGAGGTGCTTATTTCAAGAGCACGCCTAAGATGGGCAGGTCACGTTCATCGTATGCATGATAGCCGCCTTCCTAAATATACACTTTATGGTGAATTGCTAAGCGGTAGAAGAAGGCGTGGCGGTCAACGAAAGAGGTTCAAAGACGCTCTCCATGAAAATCTAAAATCCTGCGGTATTGCAGACGAGCAATGGGAACAACTTGCAGCAGACAGAACCGAATGGCGAGGGGTTGTGGCCAGCTATCAAGGAAATGTTGCTGCAAGAAGGCCGAATCCAAGACCTAACCAGGTCTATGTTTGTCCTGACTGCGGTCGACATGTGCTCTCCCGAATTGGCCTCTATAGCCATAGTCGTGTGCACCGTAGATGAATGGGAATTACAATAGACTACACCTTTTACTTGTTTTTTATTGTACACAATTTATCGACCGTAACATTTTTATACTCGGACTCGAGTAACGGCTAATAATAATAACCTTCAAACCATGTGTTTTCACAGAAAAGTTTCTCCGTTAATGTTCTGAGGGCCCCAATTTTAAAACCTAAATAAGGCTTCTTCGGAGTTTCTTGTAAGTTTTTTAACTATTATGTCTTCCGAGCCTAGATTTAATTTTAGATAGCTTTCCAGTTCCATTGACGATAGTTGCGGTTTGAATTTAGAGACATGTAACCAGATTAGGTCTTTTTGTTCAACCGCTTTAAATTTGCTGTCAGATTGTGTTTTCGTTCCTATGATAGTTCTTGATTGTCCCTCAAAAAGCGGATTTTTTTCGGAATGTAAGTTGCTAGTACTTTCAACCTGTCTTGGATTACTGTCATTTGCTAGTCCAATATGCTGAATTAAAGTATTTGATGTAGATTTCTTGTGCTTATAAGCTACTGTTTTGGATTTGTCAATTTGATTTGTTACAGGAGTTTCAACTTTATTGGTATCTTCTCCAGTCTTATCCTGATTTTCATGGTTTGTAACATCACTGTTTATGTTTATATATGATATTCTGTTGATGAGATACCATTGTTTTTAGATTTGAATTTCCCACATTATTTTTTGAATTATTATCTATAATCATATTTTTATTTGTGTTTACATTTTTTTGTTGCTTATCAGTTTCATTTGGTTTTTTGTTGACATTTTTTAATTCATTATATTTAGCTTCTAAACATTTAAAATTAGATTTTTCGATATCCAATTCATTTTCTACTTTTTCCAAATTTCTTCTTTGGTAGATTATTACTTACAGCCTGTTCTTCCACCAAAAGTTTGAGGTATTTATATGCATCTAAGTTGAAGCAAAGAATTTATATATATAGAACCCGATATAAAATGCACAAAGCTATACGGTACTGTTGCCAACATGTCCAACGTGCGTTTTTCTATCCATTTCTTTTTGGGATATGATATCGACTATACTGTTATCTCTCTTGCCGCCGGCCCTCGGCCATGGTGTGAGCTTAGCAAGGACATATGTCATGTAGGTTAAATTTGATTGGTAATGTAATATTCAGTCGTTTACAGTTTACATGTTGAAGTATGAAATAACCTCTAAATTATTCTACTGTTTATAAAACGTTTTTATTGTTTTACGATAATTTACTCTTACAATTCACTTTTATTATTATTTTACATTATTATTACTTTAAAAAAATCGAGTTAAACATGGTGAAAAAATGTGTTGTTTGTGGTGCAATTCAGAGCAAAAATGTCCCACTGTCTTTTCACAGGTAAAATAACTACATAATTCCAAGACCTTATATAATTATCTGCTAAAATAATCTATGTCTCGGTATACAAATAAAAGTACTGAATATTTGCTATTTACATAACTATACATAGTACCGTAGTATGCTTAGCACTTTGTTTGCTTTTGTCAGTTGGCTTGTGAATTGTTTTTTAACTTTTAGATTTCCTAAAAATGAAGCCTTGTGCTCTGCTTGGAAGAAAGCATGCGGTGTTGATCATGCTAACCAAAACACAGTAGTGTGTTCAAAACATTTTCTTGAGGGAGACTATGATGACAGTTATTGGTCTGTTAGGAAATTGCGTAAAACTGCCATTCCAGCCCCTACATTAAGGCGTAAACCTGAAGGTAAGAACCTTTTCTATAGCTGAAAGAGCATTAAAACGGTGGTAACTTAAATAGTAGAAATGATTGCTGTTTCAGAAATTGTAAGAGCGGGACCGTCTAAACAAGATGTGCAACATTTCGTAGGGACTAAATTACCTGGACCATCCAACACAGACGAGATATCCATCCCAGAGTAATTGCAATTAATTACTCCATCTGAAATAAAACTTTCTGTAGGTAGGTATCTAAGTGGCAATTTTAAGAAATTATTCCCTATAATTAAATTAATTTGATACCAAAAATAATAGAATTTCTTTTCAGAAGAACGTACACCACCTCATGAACATCATATTGTTCGTTATGTAGGTGATCTCCATCCAGCAGATTTTGCTACTCCACGAAAAGCTAAAAGACACCTGGCATTCTTGAAGGAGAAGTGGGAAAGCCAACGTAAAAAAATTAAGGTGCTTAGTACACAAAAAAAGAGACTAGAGGTTCGCATTGACAATGTAAGGGATCTCTTAGAGCACTTGCGAAATCAAAATTTATTATCAGAAGAATCATCAAATGCAATAATGGTACTGCTACGTTAATTTCCTTGTTTTAATTATTATTGTTTGTACAACCCTACGTCCCTGATAATATAATTATTATAATAACTTTGTAGGAAGAAATGCCAAGTCCTTTGGAAGCGATATTAAAAAGGCCGTTACTTGCAAAGAATAGAAAATATGACCCAAGTATACGTGCCTTTTCATTAAGTTTACATTTTTATTCTTCAAGTGCTTATAATTATGTACGAAAACAATTTAACAATCTTCTGCCACATCCTGATACCATAAGGAAATGGTATATGATTGTGAAAGGTGAACCAGGATTCACGAAAGAATCATTTGAAGCGCTAAGTTTAAAACAGCAACAGCAAACCGATCCAATAATTGTAAATATTGTCGTTGATGAAATGAGTATTCGACAACACATTCAGTATGAATGCGGCAAGTATTACGGATATGTTGATTTTGGTGCTGGATTAGAAGGTGATGGAGATACTCGGCCACAGGCTAACCATGCATTTGTTATTATGGCTGTAGCGTTAAATAGCCACTGGAAAATACCATTGGGGTATTTTTTAATTCAAGGTTTAAGTGCATCGGAACGAGCAAATTTGTTGACGACTTGTTTAGGCCTACTACATGAAACAAAAATTAAGTGTAATTCTATAACTTTTGATGGGACTTCCACTAATATTTCTATGTGTAATGAATTAGGGACTAATTACGTTTATAGTAAAGATTTTCAACCATGGTTTCCTCATGTAAATACTGGAGAAAAAGTACATACTTTCTGGGATGCTTGTCATATGATAAAATTGGTTAGGAACACTCTTGCTGACTGGGGAGTTATTTACAGTCCAGAAGGAGAACCCATTAAATGGGAGTATATTGAAAAATTGTACAAACTTCAAAAACATGAAGGTTTACATGCGGCCAACAAATTGACATCGCAACATATAAATTTTCAAAATAACAAAATGAAAGTTAGATTAGCAGTGCAGGTTCTAAGTGCAAGTGTAAGTTCAGCCCTGTTATTTTGTAAACGATTAACTATAAAGGAATTTGATAATTGTGAGGCAACTGCGACTTTCTGCTTAAATATAAACAATATTTTCGATATTTTGAATTGCAAATCACTTTATTCAAAGTGGGAACTTAACAAGCCAATATCTTTAACAACTATTGATAAATTTAAAAGTCATATTGACATATATAAAAAATATTTATCTGGCTTGAAGGATTGTTCTGGCCAATTATTAATTCATACTAAGCGAAAAACAGGTTTTCTGGGACTCATTGTATGCTTATCTAGTTATTTAGAATTGTACAATGATCTGGTTGTAACTGGATATCTAAAATACATTTTAAGTTACAAATTTAGCCAAGATCACCTTGAAATGTATTTTTCTGCCATACGCCAACGGGGAGGGTGGAATAACAACCCTACTGCTCTTCAATTCAGAACTGCATACATTAGGCTTTTAGTTAAGCATCAAGTTGTTGCTGCAAGAACTAGCAACTGTAGTATACTAGATGCAACCACCATTATGCATGTCGGTGCAGGAACTATTACGAGAACCAGCGACACAATTGTCGATGAAGGTGGAGAAGAAATGAAAATTTCGGACGAAGATCATGACTATTTTGCACATGTTTTTGATTTGTCACCATTTGTGTCAGACGTCATTAAATATGTAAGCGGTTTTGTTGCAAGGCGAATAAATAAATCTATTTCATGTCAAATTTGTAAAGATCAGTTAGTTAACAATCGGGCTACATCCCAACTTGTTGTATTAAAGGAAAGAGGAAAGTTGATTACAGCTAGCGAAGATGTTATTGAATTGTGTATGTGTTTAGAGCGTTTAATTAGGCAGTATAAAAATGTTTTGTTCTCCAAGAGAAATATCACTGAATTTTTTATTTCTAAAATACTACCTAATTTGAGTATCTTCAATAACGATATTATGAATAATCATATTTTATCCCAAGAGATGTTAGATAATCACAAGTTACAATTAATATGTATGTGTTGTAAAATGTATATGAAGGTACGTTTACATTATGAAGCTAAATTAAAAAATGATACTACTAGTTGCAGACAAAAATTTACAAAAATGATATTGTTCCGTCATGAATAAAAATAATTATATGTTATTGTTGTATTTGAAATATAGTATCTGTTGCAAATAAATGCATTTTATTTTTTTGCTCATTCTACACACCTTTGCAGATGCACAATTACACGCTCCAATTTGTTCCTATGCAGAACTTGATGTTTACAAATTCCGAAATAAGATTTTTAATTAGTAGGTAGGTATCTATTAGGTAACTACTCAATTTAGGAGGCCAATTCCAGTTTTAGTGAGGTACTTGGTTAATGGCCAGTTTCTGAAACGTAAAATAGAGTTAATTATTCGTTTACTGTCATAGTTACAATTGTGACAACAATTGTTACTATGACATTTACTAATAGATAACTTTATTTTACGTTTCAGAAACAGACCCTAAATAAATTACCTATAATGCTGCTTGCTTCTAAATGCACTTATGAAGGAAAAATATTCGCAGTCTAAAATTTGAAAAATGTTATTTGTGTTCAGCCATAGGTATAGAAAGTATATAAACGACAATTTTAAACTATGTTTTGTCTCTTCGAAGTACAAATGTTTATTATTCATAGTTCCAAATACACTGTATATAACAAATTAGGTTATATTTACATTATGGGTCAAATCAAAGGTATTTGACATGTCATCTCAGAATGTATGACGGCGCAGAAAGAGTTAGGACTGCTAGCGGCTTAGAAAGAGTTGGAGCTATGGAATTTACTTCTTAAGGAACGAGATAATCATAAAATGTAGTGTCTGAACTTGAGGACTTGATGATGGCAACACACTCGTCATTCTATATCGGGTTCTATATATATAAATTCTTTGAGTTGAAGTCAACAATATCCCTGCCTTCATTCACACCTGCACAAGGTTTGTTTCTTATTTTTATTTCTGGCTTACAACATTTAAAATTATAGTTGCTAATTCTTAGTACACATGATGGATGATATACTGCACTACATTCAAAACACTTTAAACTATTAATAACTGCTTTTCTACAGTAATTACATTCAATTTGAGATTGCTCAATTAAACTGTATATATGTATGTATATGATATGAAATTGTTGTATATATACTCTTTTTTTTCTGTTTTACTTAGTTTTATATGCTAATATTATGATGAGGATTGTACTAAGAAATAGCAAAGTGCTAAAATAAAGGTTTATTATTATTATTATCATAGTGTCAACTTTGCTGGTTGCTATTTTAAATTATAGCTTTATGATAAATGTTTTGAAAGCGGACATTTGCATTATTTTTTAACTCAAATATTTCGACTTTCAGCAGATCGGCCATTGATGGAAGACCAGCTTTCATGTTGTAGCGGTTAACGCATAAATTTTTTTTTAAGACAAACTAATTTGCCTTCGGTCATGGACTAGAGGTATATATGCTAAACCGAAACGACTAGTCTGACGACAAATTAGTGTTACAATTTTTCTTTGTGCATTTGTGTGTACCTTAAAATAAAAATTCGATCCGCAAATATTTTCCAACTACGTGTTTTTTTTTTGGCATTAAGGCCGAAGCCATTCAGCCAGCCACGTATTTATTTAAGTTATTGCAAGCACTAGGACACAAAACCTACTATAATCTACCCACACACCAGAAAAAAAAACATGATGTAATAATCAGCTAAACAAAGGTCACAAGGGTCATAAATTTCTTGTCCAGGGGACCTTCAGGACATTTTTCTCAGCACACATAAAACTAGAATCACGGTTAGAAGGGTATAATAACACACAGGTATGAAACAAAGCTAGCCTATAACTTAATTTTCGTTTCTTGCAAGAACGCAATTAGGTGATTAAATAAATATATCCTTCCTGTTTAAGGATAAAAGGTGAAGTAAATTGCAGGGCGTCGAAACGTTGCTCTCTTTTATTATATTATTGTACAGATCGTAGTAACGTAATTTTTACATCCAAAAAATATGTGATCAAGATCACCAGGGACATTGCAGTATTCACAGATATTTGAGTTAACAATTTTAATTTTAAATAAATGTGCAGGATAACATGCATGACCGAATTTCATTCGTATAATTATTGTGGTGATATACCTCCTTGAGCAGTTATAATTATCATGCCAAAACTTGTACGGTAATTCACAATGAATTCGCGAGTATCTAGTCGGGTTTATGAAAGCCGATTCTTTCCATTTATATTTCTCAGTTTAGCTCTAAGAAAATCATCAGTAAGACGTATTTTGTAGCTCATATTTATTCCTGTATCGATGCTTTCCTTAGCTAAACAGTCCACATGTTCATTGTTCAAACCTATATGTGCCTTTACCCATATAAAGACTGCCTCTCTCCCTTCCTCAGAAAAAGTTTGTAATAAGTTTTTAATATTTACAATAATAGAATTAGTTTTAGCATGGGGTGCTTAGATCTTCATTATAGATACTGAAGTATTAATAATCTCAAATCAGTAAAAAAGGCGAAATAGCCACAGTTGTTAAGGTAATTACCATCCTTTCCCATATCTGGAAGCAAATTTGCACATTCACGAAAAGCAGAAACAAGAGGGGGGAGCTCTTTTTAATCCAATATTTATTTGTCAGACAAAGACATTAAGGCCTGATATTTTTTCAAAGAGTGTAGGATTGTTAATATAAATTTTTAATAAGATTTTTTCACTTAAAAATTCCCTTCTTAGTTTTTTAATGGGGGTTCCAGAGCTTCGACATGTAGAGCATCAAGAGGAGTCGACTTCATAGCACCAAGGCAAATTTGAAAGGCATTATTTTGAACAATATCGATACGCTTAAGAAGTGGCTGACAAGCAGACCCATAATCAATTATTGATCTTATGTAAGCCCGATAAAAAAGAAGAGAAGTTTCAATGTCTGCTCCCCATCACGTTCTGGTAGTCATCTTTAGAAAATCTAATACCTTATTACACCTGTTTATTACCTCCTCTATAAAGGGTTTCCAACTTAGTTTCTTGTCTTATTAGACAAATAATTAACATGCCGCTGAACTGGGAAAGAATATTTCCCAAGTTTAACAGAGTCAATATCCAGTGTATTATGCCTAGTGAAAATACAAACATTTGATTTATTTTCCGCTATAGTCTAGTATACTTTAACTTGGCATGTGTATCTATGAGTTAATATTTCCGTACGATTTCATTTTCTCTTGTACACAAAGATCCAGAAATATTGTCCACGTAGACAATGTTTCTGGACTATTGCTTTAACTTTGTGTACAATATGGGAGAAAATGAAATCGTACGGAAATATTAACTCATACATACAAACGCCAAGTTAAAGTATACTACACTATAGTTCAAACCCATTTCTGTAAAACCAGTCACCTACTTTATGTGATACTGTATGTAGATGTTCAAGTGATTGATCATATTTTTTGTTTACCACATAGACACAAAAATCATCAGCATATGTGTATTCAAGATGGCGGAAAGTGAAGACACAGAGTCAAATGTAGAGTGTGGGTTTTGTAAAAAACCCGCGATAAATAAAAAAGTAATTTGTGTAAATTGCAAAAGTATATTTCATACAAGTTGTGCAAAAAAATATAGTAAAAAGTGTTGCGAAAAACAAAGTTTTCTTGAGGAGGAATATGAGGTATCTGGTAAACAGGACATTCTAAATGTCCCTATAAAAAGCAATTCATATAAAGTGGAAAATGAAAATTTAAAACAAATAAATAATAAAGAACTAAAAGAAAATATGGAATTATTAACCAAAAAAATTGGAAAATTGGAAGTTGAAAATTCAAACCTTAAAATCAATTACTAATAAATTTAGCCAGTCTAAGACCCAGGACCCGGGAGAAGAATCAATAACCAAATTAGTAAACCGAGTAAAAGCAATATTTGAGAATAATTTTAAGACACTAAGGGATGAAATATATGAATTAAAAATTAAACTGAATAATGGCAATGAAAATAGAGTCCAAACAAAAAACAACCAAGCAGATCCAAAAAAATGTAAACACACAAAAAACTCAAGGATTGATAGTACAAAATCCAGTGACCCCAAAACAGTATTCTCAAATATTATAAACATCACAAGATAAGTTAAGTATTGCAGAAAATAAACAATGTAAAATAAATGAACATGACAATTTGATCACACCACAAGCAACCTCTGGAGAAATTTCAAATCAGGGAAACAAGCCAAATGACACCTGGCAATTCCCTCAGAGAAGTAAGCCATCCCTTCAGAGAAATGTGGGACAAACACAAGAAAATAATGAAAAATTTAAAGGAGCCAGTCCAAAAGTTTGGATGTTCATATCTAGGGTAACACGTGACGTGATCGAGGAAGACATAAAAACATATCTGAAAAAAAGAACTGGAGACGATGAAGAAAATATTATAGCTAAAGAACTAACTTCAGAATCAAACGGTCTTAAAAGTTATATGGTAGCAGCAGACTTTAAACATAAAGACCAACTTTATCAACCGTCATTCTGGCCCAAAGATGTCGCATACCGTAGGTTTGATTTTCATCTCTATAAAAAATACCAGAGAAGACATACTCTACAGAATGATGCTGAAATCCAGCACAACATAACACAACCGGCTTCTTTTTTAGAACCAACATAGAAAAATCAAACATAAACGGAGATAGCATGACAGAGAATACAGACTTAAAACCAATATTAAATGTTGATCACGTTAATGTACAATGTCTTAAAAATAAACTAAATAATCTGGAAATTTTTGCTCATCAAGAAAACTTGTATGTTTTATGTATCAGTGAGCATTGGTCTAATGAAACCGAATTAAATAGATTAAGTATCCCATATTATACACTGGTAAGTGCTTTGCAGGGTGAACCACCAACACGGTGGTGTAGCTATATATGCAAGAAATGACATTAAAGATACACTCAAACCAAAAAAGGTGAAGTATGTTAATTCTTTTGCATCTGAGACCAACATTGAGCTGTGTGCAGCATCATTAGGCTATAAACATTTCAAAATCTATGTAATTGTAAGTTATAGGCCTCCAACAGGCAATTTTGATATATTCGTTAATAATCTGTTACATACTTTGCAAATTGCTAGTAAACAAAATCCAATAATTATACTTTGTGGAGATCTTAATATAGACTCCTTAAAAGAATCTGCAGAAAAAGATATTTTGGAAGATACCTTTGATTGTTTTAATCTCACATCAACTTTAAATGTACCCACTCGCACTGTAACAAATATAAATGAGGTGTTTCGAATGGAATTAAATAAACCTGTTCACAGCAACTCGGTAGTTCTTTATTTCCAGTATAAATATATTTATATAGCACAGTGTAACAATATTTTAAAATTACTTTAGGACAGGACAAGTCAGGCTTCCTTCTCTATTGCCTCCCGAGCATCAACTGCTTTCCTCCGGAACCCACGTCATGGCTTCATTGCTGCCCTGCGCCTGCGTCTCCGGACATTACACCCTTACCCTTAATTGGGGACTATCCACTGGATCTGTGTCAACAACTTTATTCCTATCTGAAAACATTGTTTATGTAAACATATAAATCTACCTGTGCCACTAGCCTTACATTATGTAATTGTTTATACCTATTTTTTTTTATTATCTAGTTTGGTTACCTGTACCAAGAAAGTCTACCTGATTTTAATTTTTTTTTATTTATTTATTCATCCCCCAAAATATAGTCCTTAAATTTACGCAGAATAGATAGCTCTGCATGTGTGTACTGTGCAACGATATTCGCCGTTTTCGCTCCGCATTTATTATTTAAATTTAACCTTTTTTTAAACTATATGTTTAGCAAAATTATTCTCGCTGTTGTACTATTGTTCATGTGTTATTGTTGGTGTGAAGATAATCCAGTTGAAGTACATAAAAGAGGGCCCTCACGAAGCCATCCCAAAGACCTGAAGCAAGTCCACTTCAAGATTTAAGATTGGTAAGAGAATTTCTCGACTTATCGCCTATATACATTTCTTTATCGATCTATTATTAGATTACATATACACCTATCTATATATTATAGGAAAATTACGCATACAGCCATTTTTCTCTCTCTGAGGTTTTGTATATAATTTTTGTTTCGTTACGCGATTTCTATACATTTTTTTGGTCCTTCGATTTCGGATTGTGCGTAATTTTTTTAATAATATATAGTTTTAAGAGTGGATTTGGTGTTATTTGTCTAAATCCTAGAAACCGCCATTTTAAAATTTTAAATCTTCTTTGCCGTTGAATCGGCCAAGGTCAAGCTAAGGACAGGAGCTCATTTACGTACAGGTGTCTCCCACCCCACAATTTATTTCTTGTAAATCGCGCGCCGGTGTCTTCAACACGAAGATACATTCATATATATTTGTTCGTTATTCCATTGAAATATTTGACCAGTAAATATCGCACTACGTTTGGATTTTTTGCTTGTTTATGTTTTGTACTTCGCTACTTAAATTATAAAATACTAATAACCTAGGCGTAATCATTAAATTAAGAATTGCTTTATTGGTGTTTAGAGTCAGTTTGTGTGCATAAGATTTATCATAGATTTGGTGCTCGTTGCGTGAGTTCACAGTTTACCTAAGAATGGCAGATAAAATAAAAAAGGCCAAGGCCTTACGTCAAATAGAAATAACAAAATTGAATGATCTTTTTGCGGCCGCTCAGGCTGCTGTAAATGACGTAAATAGTCGCAGTCTCTTTGAGGCTAGAATTGCTGATATTGAGGAAATTAAATTTGAGTTTAATAAACAGCATGGTACACTGATTAATTTAATTATTAATGATGATCCGGAAATGGAAAACGCCGTTGCAGTTCTGCGAGATTTTGAGACCACGTTTTATAAAATTAAGGCCTGCTATAAGGATATATTTTCTAACAAACTTGCTAATAATCAGGAGGTTAAGGATGCACCCTGCATCAACTCTCCAATTAATTTACCTAAATTTGATCTTGTGAAATTTAAAGGAGACATAAAATATTTCCCCACTTATTTAGACATGTTTAATTCAGCAGTTCATGAAAATAAGTCGTTAACTGAAATTGACAAATTTCGCTATTTAATCTCGTCCTTAGAAGGTCCTCCGCTCAAAATCGTTAGCTGTTTACCTATGACAAGTGCAAATTATATAATCGCCTATGACACTCTGGTAAAACGCTATCAAAATAAAAGATTATTATCTCAATCCTATTGGTCTGCTATAGAAAATTCTCCTAAATTAATATCTGAAGATCCGCGCGCATTACGCGCTTTACTTGATACATTTTTTGAAAATCTAGAGGCTCTTAAAGCTCTTAAATATCCTGTGGACTCATGGGATTTTATTTTGTCTCATATGCTTCTTAATAAGATTGATGACACAACAATCAAACGGTTTGAACTGTCCGCTGATTCTACAGACAAAATGCCTGAATATAAAACTGTTTATAATTTTTTGGAAAAACAATGTAGCTCATTTTCTACCTTGCATTTTTCGCAAAACAAATCGAAACCTAAAATGAAATTTGACTCTTCTAAAAACTTAGGAAATACTCACACACGTCCCATACATAATTCCGCTACCTTTTTAGGCACCAATAAAAATTCGCTATATAAAAATTGCTCTTTATGCAATAGTTTTCATCCCCTGTATAAATGTCCAGATTTTAATAATAAATCGCCAAACGAACGCTTTCAATTTGTAAAAACCAACAATTTGTGTGTAAATTGTCTAAGTCATATTTATAAAACATTTAACTGTCAATCATCTTCTCTTTGTCGTTTTTGTAAAAAGCGACATCACTCCCTGTTACATTTTGAGAATTCAAACTCGAATAATAATCAAACCGTTATGAATGATAACCATAACGCACAGACAGACATCGCTCTGCCTTCTACAAGTCATATGACATCTCTAGCTGGAGTTGCTGCCCATCTTAGAAATGCAACAAACGTGTTACTTTCGACTGCTATAGTGGAAGTTTTGGATGTACGTGGCAATTTTCAAAAAATTCGAGCCCTATTAGATTCAGGCTCACAAATAAGTTTTATTAGTTTAAAGTGTGCCAACCGTCTTGGTTTACCTAAACAAAAAATGTATAGTGAAATTCAAGGTATAGGCACGACAGAAATGAGTACACAGTTAGGTAGTGTTTTCTTATCGCTCCGCCCGACTGATAAAGTCGATTTTAATTTATCTGTCAACGCAGTAGTTTTACCTCGCATTTGTTCTAACCAGCCCATATCGCCCTTACTAAATTCCAGTTGGAGCCATATACAAAATTTACGTCTCGCTGACCCTGACTTTGATAAACCCGGGCCTGTTGATGTGTTATTAGGTGCCGATATATTCCCCTATATTATACAGAATGGTCATGTAAGTGGTAATCAAAATGAACCGGTTGCATTAAATACTATTTTTGGATTCATATTAACGGGAAAAGTCGAAAATAGTCATTTTAATTCTAATTTTCAATCATTTCTATGTCAAGTTGATTTACAATCCTTAAATAATGTATTATTAAAGTTTTGGGAAATAGAAAGTGTTCCAAATAAAGAGATTAAGTCTCCGGATGACGAACGCTGTGAAAAAAAATATTTAAATTCTGTTTATAGAACTTCAGAAGGACGCTATGTTGTAACTTTACCATTTAAAGACGCCGAACCTAGTTTTCCCAATAGTAGAAACCTCGCTTTAAAACGCTTCATCTTTTTAGAACAACGCCTATTAAAAAATCCTGCTTTATATTCTGAATATAATAATTTTTTAAAGGAATATTTAAAATTAAACCATATGGAACTTCTTGTGAATCCTACCCCTACGGAGAAGTCATTTTACATCCCTCATCATTGTGTCCTAAAACCCGATAGCCTTTCAACAAAACTTCGTGTGGTTTTTAACGCCTCCGCAAAAACAAATAATAATATTTCACTTAATGATACCCTCTTAGTTGGTCCAAAATTGCAAAAGGATATTGTGCAGATTTTATTAAATTTCCGATTACATAATATAATTTTGCACGCCGATATAAAAAAAATGTATCGACAAATCTTGATAGCATCTAATCATCAAGATTACCAGCGAATTCTTTGGCGTTTTGATTCTTCTGGGCCTCTATTGGAATTTAAATTACGCACTGTAACTTACGGGATTTCTTCCGCGCCCTATCTCGCACTTCGTACTTTATTACAATTAGCCGAGGATGAGAAACAAAATTTTCCTAACGCCGCTAGAGTGTTAACTGATGACACTTACGTCGATGACATTGTGACAGGGTGTTCTAATATTGATGAAGCTATTTCTTTGCAACGCGAACTTACGCTAATTTTACAAAAGGGTGGTTTTGAATTACATAAATGGGCAAGTAATGAGCCACAAGTCTTATCGCACATATCACCTTTACTTGTTAATCCTGCCGCACGTTCTCTTGACTCTGATGAGACCACCAAAGTTTTGGGCTTACTCTGGCTTCCATCCTCAGATATGTTTAATTATAATGTTACGCCTATGGATAGACCCTGTACTAAGCGACATATTCTATCAGAATTAGCTAGGGTATTTGATCCTATAGGTTTTTTAACTCCAGTTACATTTTTTGTTAAATATTTAATGCAAAGGTTGTGGGTTTTGGGGCTTGATTGGGATGATCAACCTCCAAGTGAGATTCTGCGGATATGGTTACGCTATAAGAACGAATTAAAATCGCTTTCTGAACTCAATTTACCTCGACACATAAACATAGATTGCACTGATTCTTTAGAATTACATGGCTTTGCTGATGCTAGTGAAAGGGGTTATGCGGCCGCGGTTTATTTGAGGACTTGTCAACAGGATGAATATTCTGTCTATTTTATTTGCGCTAAATCTAGAGTGGCTCCGTTGCGGACCATATCTATTCCCCGTTTAGAATTATGCGCTGCCGTCTTATTATCGGAATTACTTGAATTTGTTCTGACTACTTATAAAAATAAAATCGAATTTGATAAAATTTACGCATGGACCGATTCGGCTATTTGCCTATCTTGGATAAAATCGCATCCGCATAAATGGAAAACTTTTGTAAGTAACCGCATTAGTCTTATTCAGGAAAGAATAAATCCTGCTAATTGGTACCATATAAGTTCTGATCAAAATCCCGCTGACCTGGCTTCTAGGGGGACTTTTCCCTCAGAACTTTTAAATAATAAGTTATGGTGGACAGCACCTGACTTTTTAAAATTATCTAATAATCTTTGGCCAATCTCTAAATTGAATTATCACTCTCAAACAGAATTTCCTTCCGAAGAAAGAAAACATACTTCTCTAAATGTTACAAACTTATCAGAACATTTTTTAGACTCGCTCTTACTTAAATATTCTTCTTTAAATTTTCTAAAACATACTCTCGCTTATATTCTTCGCTTTATTAATAATTGTAGGTTTCGGGACCGAAAAATATCAGGTAATATATCACATCTTGAGTTACATAAGAGTTTATTGATTTTAGTAAAACGCGAGCAACAATTATTCTTTTGTGATGAAATTAACAAAATAAAATCAAATAAATTGCTGCCAAAACCATTTCAAAAACTAAACGCTTTTTTAGATGATCAGAGTATATTAAGAGTGGGAGGCAGGCTTCACCATTCCATTTTTTCTTATGATAAAAAATATCCGCTTCTTCTGCCACGTAAGAGCCAATTAACTTACTTAATTATTGAGGAAATTCATTTAAAATATTTTCATGCAGGTGTTCAAACTGTACAATTTCTACTGTCTCAAAACTTTTGGATTTTGTCTGCTAAACGCGCTATAAGACATTGCTACGTCAAATTTTAAAACTCAATCTGACGTAACTAGTTGGTCGTTGTCTGTTGACATAACGGTATTTGCCGGCCGACTAACAGTGGAGATGGTCGGGGTTCTAAATTACTATGATGTATCAGGGCGCCAAGTAAATTTTTCCTCTCCAAATACCAGCTCAAGTACAATGTAACCTTAAATTTACTAAATAAATTACTTAGCGAGACGATAATGAAAAATTCAAATTCAGTTTTATCTTTTAATAACAATAAACGAAGTAACTTTATAACATTCAAGAGTACAATAACGTAGGGGATGGTAGACAAATTCACACAAAACAAAAAAAAAATATATCTAACTGGGTATACGCGTCTTACGTAAGTGCTTAAACCCCCAACAAATATCATAGATGTTATAATTAGTTGACAGAATATTTTCATAAAATGTTTAGCAAAATTTAAAAAAAATATATATATAGGTACAGTGGTGAAATTTTTTTAGTAAAATTTATAATATATTTTTAAGAAAAATTCAATGTATATATGGCGCAAGAAGGATACAAACTGCAGGCAGCAGGGCTTCAGCTTCGGCTCAATTTTCAGGAATGGGCAACTTCCAGCCTATCAATTAACCCAAAAAAATGGATGGCTCTCCACAAAAAAGAAATTCCAGTCCAGTAAGGAGAAGTAACATAAGTACGTGTAGACCAGTGGAAAAAAGTTATTCGTTCGTATCAGGAGACAAAAAAAAATCGTATGAAAAACTACGAAATCCTAGACGAAACCGTAGGTGAAAATAAAACCCTAAAAATAAATTTTTACCATTGAACAATTTACTACAAGTGATATTTTGCTAGTTTGAATATAAAAATAAAATAATTACCTCGTTTCGGAGGGTTTTCCTAGAGAAATGTTGTTGACCTTGGATGTCCTTGGCCTCGTGTAAATTTGGCAAAAATGGCTTTTACGTATAGATCCTTCCAATGAAGACAATCGATTTCCAATACCATAAAAATATGCACTCGTCCAAACATAAATGGAAAATCGAAAAGTAACGTTGCGAAAATATCCCAAAATGGTGAAATTACTTGTTTCAAAAATCGCAACGAGCACGTAAAATTACCACTTAATAAATTGCCAAGCGTTCGAGCCAATTACACGTGAAAAGTGACAGACTACCGGAAGACAAAACCTAAGCCAAAAACTATTGTGAAGAAATAAATCTGTGTTACCGATCGTCAGTCGGTTATAGGAATCTACCTATAAACTAATTAAAAGTTATTGGTTTCCTAGCTTAAGAATTACAGAAATAGAGAGCTTAAGTATATGCAACACGCTACACAACAAAATGTATAAAGCCATGCCTATACCTGCAACAATTCCTTACAATTGCGAATTCATATAGACAACTAAATAATAAATATTACGCGTGACGACGGATAACACGAATTCGTTAGACATTAAACGTAAGAGATAAAGTAATGATTTAGAAATTTTTTTAAATAATGTATAAATGTTAAATTGAACTGTAACAACCTGTTCTATCGCGATGTGTAAGATGCTTTAAAATTCAGCCTAAACCTTTTCAACCAATCATGGGCAATTTACCTAGTCCACGAATTTCACAAGTTAAACCATTTTCGAATTCTGGAGTCGACTATGCTGGTCCTTTTACGATAACGCTGGGAAGAACTAGGGGAGCAAAAACTTATAAGGCTTGGATTTGCCTTTTTATATGTTTGTCAACGAAAAATGTTCATATAGAATTGTGTTCAGATTTAACCGCAGAAGCTTTTTTAGCCGCTTTACGTCGCTTTATTTCACGCCGTGGTCGTGTTAGTCACTTGTACAGCGATAACGCTACCAATTTCGTTAGGGCAAATAAAGAGCTTATCAATTTAACAAAACGCGCAGCCTCGCAGGAAAGCATTAAGTGGCATTTTATACCACCATCAGCTCCCCACTTTGGAGGAATTTGGGAAGCTGGCATTAAGTCTATGAAAAGTCACCTAATTAGAGTTATAGGTAAGCAAATTCTAACTTACGAAGAACTTAACACTGTTTTGTGCCAAATCGAAGCAATTCTTAATTCGCGTCCTATTTCACCCTTGAGTTCAGATCCAAATGATTTTAGTGCGCTTACTCCTGGTCATTTTCTGACCCTCGAGCCTTTGACTTCCGCTCCAGACGAAGATTTAACTTCTCTTAATATTAATCGCTTGACTCGTTGGCAGTTACTCCAGAGAATTCAACAAGATATTTGGCGTCGTTGGCAACGAGATTATCTTTGCACTTTGCAAAATAGAGGCAAGTGGCTAAAACCCACTCTCTCTCCAGATTTAGGAACTTTAGTCGTCATTAAAGATAACACGACGCATCCACTCCAGTGGCGTCTCGGACGAA
This sequence comes from Leptura quadrifasciata, assembly GCA_963675555.1. Lineage (NCBI taxonomy): Eukaryota > Metazoa > Arthropoda > Insecta > Coleoptera > Cerambycidae > Leptura > Leptura quadrifasciata. Next base: position 47,573,643 of record OY776679.1, read on the forward strand.
TTACAGTTTTATATCCCGGCTCCGACGGTGTAGCACGAGTAGCCGATGTCCACACTGTTAATGGAGTTTTTAAACGGCCTTTAACAAAATTATGCCCCTTACCTGTCCCTGGTTTCGAAAATGCATAGCATTTTGGTGGGCCGAAATGTTTAGTTTCCATTAATTTTCTTTTTTTTTTATTATTAGTTTACATTTTATTGTTTGGTTGTTTTGTTTGTAAGTACACCAAATCTACTTTTAAATTGTACGCGTTTATTCATTATTTGTCCGCGCATGTGAGAGTCTAGGTTTTCTCTAGCCTTTTTTTGGGAAGAAACAAAAAAAAAAACTCTGGAAAAAAAAAACGCAGAATAGATAGCTCTGCATGTGTGTACCGTGCAACGATATTCGCCGTTTTCGCTCCGCATTTATTATTTAAATTTAACCTTTTTTTAAACTATATGTTTAGCAAAATTATTCTCGCTGTTGTACTATTGTTCATGTGTTATTGTTGGTGTGAAGATAATCCAGTTGAAGTACATAAAAGAGGGCCCTCACGAAGCCATCCCAAAGACCTGAAGCAAGTCCACTTCAAGATTTAAGATTGGTAAGAGAATTTCTCGACTTATCGCCTATATACATTTCTTTACCGATCTATTATTAGATTACATATACACCTATCTATATATTATAGGAAAATTACGCATACAGCCATTTTTCTCTCTCTGAGGTTTTGTATATAATTTTTGTTTCGTTACGCGATTTCTATACAGCTGTCTTTTGCATAGTCTCTCGACACTGTGACTTCTGAACCATTTACTTCATTAGGGGTATTTTCTGAAATCTGTAACCTACTACTATTGTTAGAAATAATACCTGGTATGGCTTCTTCCGACCTTATTGGTTGATCTATTATTATCTGGTTGTCCAAGGTCTCGGCTGATAGCGCTGCATCGTTTTCCTTGCTAGGTTCTTGAACCGGGATAACTTGCTGTGGCTGGGTGTTGGCTGGAGGGTTGGAAGGACTTCCACTGCTGTAGTACCGATAAGGCGTTTTTGGTGGATTTTCCTGCCAGCCTTGACTTCCCCTGTCGATAGTATTTGTCGTATCTTGTGATACTTTGAGTAGCTGGTTTGCACTTCTTTTCCACAGGTTTCCCTCCTGAGTTTTGCACAAATATATCGTATTTCCGATCATTTTCATCACCCTAGCTCTCGCCCATTTTCTGCGATTAGGTGTTCTGTAATCTGCCACCATCACTTCCTCTCCGACCTCGAAATTCCTTCTTCTTCCCCTGAAATACGTCTTTTGCTGCTCTTGTGCTTTTCTATGATTTTCCATACCATTTTCCTGATCTTCTTCTTCAGGCTGTTCTTCACTTTCCCTCAAGATGTCCAATCTCGTGCCAAGGTTTCGTTGCAAAAACAGTTTTGCTGGTGTTTCCTTTGTTGAACAGTGAGGCGTTGTCCTATATAAAAATAAAAACTCGGAAACAATGATATCTATTTTTTTATTTCTATTTACCGGGTCTTCTAACCTACTCTTCATATTCGCTTTAAAAGTTTTCACTGCGTTTTCTGCAAAGCCATTCGACTGGGGGTGCCCTGGGGGCGATGTGATATGCTTGATGGCGTTCCTATTAAAAAAAACTTGAATATTCCCCGCTACGAATGATCTTCCGTTATCTGAGACTACCCTTCTTGGCAAGCCCCATCGTGCAAATAAATCTTTGAGCTTTTCTTCGGTCTCTGCCGCTGTCAGTGATTTCATTATATAAACTTCCACCCATTTTGAGTATGCGTCCACTACTACTAAAAACATATTTCCATTGATTGGACCACAAAAATCCATGTGTATCCGTTTCCAAGGCGCGTCTTCTAATTTCAACAGCATTAGCTCATTTTTAGGGGGCGATTGTCTATTTTGCAGGCAATATATACAGGACTTACACTTATTTTCGATTTCCTTGTCCAGGTCGGGCCAATAAATATATGACCTGGCTTTTTGTTTTTACTATTCCAAAGTGATGTGTATGCAGTTCGTATGTATGTATATTTTGCTTCGTAACTTCCTTGGTATTACAATCCTATACCCCCACATGAGGACTCCTCTCTCTACGCTAAGCTCCATGCGTCTATGGTAGTATGGTGAAACGTTTCCATTTTTAGTTTCCGGCCATTTCCCTTTTTCTACATAACTCATAACTTCTCTTAGTTCCCTATCTTCTTGGGTGCTTCTCCTTACTTCTTCATTATCGATTGGCCAGTCCTCAACGGTGGTGGTAAAGTGCAAATATTGGCCTTTCTCTGTATTCTCCTCAGATTTTGTGTACGTATTTATGGGTGACCTTGATAGATAATCTGATACTTTATTCTCTGTCCCTTTTATATATTGTATTTCATATTGGAAGCTTGATAAGAATACTTTCCATCGTTGCAGTCGGCTTGCATACATTTGCGGTATTCCTTTATTTTCGCCATAAATACTCAACAATGGTCGATGGTCTGTCCTCAAAACAAATTTCTTTCCATATAAATACTGGTAAAATTTACATAACGCCCAATATATGGCGAGTGCTTCCAAATGTATGATTGGGTATCTTGCTTCTGCTGGCATCAATGTCCTTGAAGCGAAACAGATTGGTCGTTCATCTCCATTATTCATTACGTGTGAAAGTGTCGCTGATATGCCTATTGAACTTGCATCCGTCGTCAAGACTAAGGGTAGGTCAGGGTCGAGATGCACTAAAATTAAATCAGACGTGATTACCTCTTTAATTTTTCTGAAGGATCGCTCACAGCATTCATCCCAGTGAAATTCGGTATCATTTTTCAATAAGTTATAAATTGGTCTTAAAATCTGTGCCGCGTTTGGTATGAACTTACCATAATAATTCACTAGTCCCAGAAATACTCTTACATCTTTTACACATTTTGGGCTTGGTGCTTGCACAATAGCCCTTGTTTTCTCCTCCGATTTCATGAGACCCTTTGAGGTTATTTTAAATCCTAAGTATTCCAGCGATTCCTTAAAGAATTCACATTTTTTTATTTTTAAGGTCAATCCCGCTTCCTGTAGTTTCTTGCATACTGTTCTTAACGTCTCGACGTGCTCTTTTTCTGTCGTTCCGGTGACTAAAATGTCGTCTAAAAAACATGTGACATCCATGCCCTTAAACAAATTTTCGATATGCTTTTGGAAGATAAAACTAGCAACATTAACTCCAAAAGGTAAGCGGTTTACAAAATACAAACCTTTTGGTGTGTTCCATGCTACTATCTTCCTAGATTCTTCACATAATCTGAACTGATTATATGCAAATGCCATATCCAGCTTCGAGAATGTTTTCCCTCGATGCAACTTTGCGAATATCTCCTCTATATGTGGGAGCGGATAAGCCATTTCCTTTAGGTGTTTGTTTACTGTCACCGAGTAGTCTCCGCACAAACGCAAGCTACCATCCTCCTTTAGAATAGGTACTAGGGGTGTCGCCCATTCCGACGATTCCGTTGGGGTGATAATTCCTGTTCTTTCTAACCTTTCCAACTCTTCTTCCATTAATTTTTTATATGCTAACGGTACTGGTCTAGCCCTGTGGAAAACTGGAGCAGCATTCTCCTTTAGATGCAGTGAAATTTTTGCATGCCGGAAACTGCCAACACCCTCGCTGAACACATCCGGAAATTCCCTTACTAATTTGCTACCAACGCTATCGGTCGACACCTTGTTCACCAGTCCAAAACCGATTTCAAACGCGTCCAACCAGTCTCTACCTACAATACCAATACCAGCATTACTTACAACATAAAATTTAATTACAGCTTCTTTATTTCTATACTTTAGTTTCAGATTTATATAACCTTCTAGTTCAAATACAGAATTATTGTAAGATCTCAAAATAGTATAATCATTCTGTACTTTGTAATTTTTGAAATTATTTTCGTAAAAGTCTACGTATCGCAGATACAGAAGCCCCTGAATCAATTTGGAAGATGTATTTTACTTTATTTATTTCTAGTTCGACTGCAAACCTATCGAAATTCCCCTCACCTTTACAAAAAGAGCTTATACTATTTACATCATTTAATTTATTCATATTACTGTTAAAATTTGACTTATCACAATTAAACATATTAAAATTAGCATCAGACTCGGGTATTTTTTTGTTTACATCTGTCAAATGCCATGAACTTCCTATATTCTCTATTATTGTATCATCACTACTTTGTCTTTGCTCTACAAAATGAATATTTCTATTTCTATGACAAACCTTTGCCAGGTGTCCCTTTTGTTTGCATATGGCACACACAAATTGTGAATAAATACACTGACCTGAATGCGTTTTCCCGCAAACTTTACAATGTTTACTGTTTTCATTTTCCTGACCCTGTGACGTCGGCGCCATTTTGCTAGGATACCTTCTTCTTTCCGTCGCGTGGTGGTTCTGGCTCTGCTTTTGTCTATTCTGCATTGTCGTTGAAGCGGGGCGAATTTGATGACGCTTCCCTGTTCTTTGTGGTTGATAATCATTGGCCGGTCTCCCGGATCTCCCTTCTCCATTTTTCTGACCGTGTTGGATCCGGTGTTGCGCGGATCGTACAAAATGTACTTCCTCGTCATACACGATGACGTTTTCCTTTTTCTTGGCGATCTCGATAAGCTTTTCTAACGCCGTCGTTTCAGACTCCTCACATAGCCGATCAAATATTTTATTTATTTTAATACCGGTGACGAATTTCTCTTTTATGAACCTGGTCAAATCAGCGCCAAACTTGCATTCTCCATATTACCGGCTGCTTTTCATAATGACTTGAGAAAGTATCTTACTCAACTCTTCATATTGTTTTTTGTTTGGTTGTTCGGGATAACATAAATCTCGCAAAAGTTTATAAGTATTCGTACCGATTAGACTTAGGAGGGTTGCTACTTGTCGATTGCTTTCTATTTTATTCGCTGTGAAGTACTCTTGCAGCCGTTCATCGTATATCGTCGAGTCATTTGTTTCTGGGTGGTTGAACTCAAAGAACTGAGCGATCGTGTTCGCCATTTTACCTCTGCCATGTGCTTGCCGTTTACTCCGCCGCCGATTTTTCTCTCGTCGCCAATTGAGGTGTTTCGAATGGAATTAAATAAGCCTGTTCATAGCAACTCGGTAGTTCTTTATTTCCAGTATAAATATATTTATATAGCACAGTGTAACAATACTTTAAAATTACTTTAGGACAGGACGAGTCAGGCTTCCTTCTCTATCACCTCCCGAGCATCAACTGCTTTCCTCCGGAACCCACGTCATGGCTTCATTGCTGCCCTGCGCCTGCGTCTCCGGACATTACAATAAATAATATAACCTCAACTACAGGTACTGACTACATAGCTACGAATTTACCAGAAGGTAGATACTTAGCTTATGTATGTAATCCGTGTATAGCAGATCATGCTGCACAAATTATTTGTTGCAAGGATTTAAAAATAACTTCAGAAAAGAATAATACATTTTATCATGTTAGACATTTTTCAGAGGAAAATATTAATAAATTTATCTATATGCTTAAAAACACTGCTTGGGATAGCATTTCCAGTGAAAACATTGATGAAGCTTTCAAACGATTTATCGAGTTGTTCCTAATATGTCTTGAGGGCTCATGTCCCCTAGTTGCTCATTGTAACAAGAAATCAAATAAAGTAAGTTGCAAGAACTGGTTTAATAGTGATTTGATGAAGGAGAGCCAAGAACTGAAAAATCTCTATTGGTTGGCAAATAAATTGAATGATTTCAATCTGACTAAATTATACAAAGACAAGAAAAAACAATTTAACATAAACATCAAAGAATCCAAAAGAGATTATTTCTCACAACGAGTAAATAAAGCAACAAAGAGTTCAAAAGAAATTTGGAGTCTGGTTAATGAACAACTTGGTAGAAGTTTTGAAAGCAATAAATTAATAATAAATATAAACAACACACCCACAACTAATCCTCAAATCATTGCGGACCATTTTGGGAATTACTTTTCAAATGTTGCGTCTGAAAAAATGTCTGAACATTTCAAGGATAATATTTCCACTGAATGTACTGGTTGCTCCATACAATATTTTTAAAGCCTACAACACGTGAGGAAATCATAGACATAATAAAAAATCTAAAAGTCTGCTATAGGTGTAGATGGAATATCTACTAAAGCCCTAAAATATGCATGCGAAATAATTGCTACAACTCTGGCACACTTAATTAATGAATGTTTCCAACAAGGCCATTTTCCAAGTATCTTCAAAACTGCATCAGTTCTGCCAGTATTTAAGAAAGGTGATGAGCTTGATTTTGAAAACTATCGACCAATTTCCATCCTATGTGTACTCTCAAAAATTATAGAAAGATTAATATTTAACAGAATATCATCGTTCTTAATTAAACACAATATTACAACAACAAATCAGCATGGCTTCCAGCAAAATAAATCAATAAAAACTGCCACCTTCCAGCTCTTGCAGTTTGTGTACGATGAAATTGATAGGAAAAATCATGTCGTGGGGTTATTCTTTGACCTAAGCAAAGCGTTTGATACTTTGAATGTTGATTTTGTTGTGTACAAATTGCAAAGATTGGGAATTAGAGGTCTAACATTAAATCTTTCTTGACTGATAGAAAACTTCATGTGAAAATACACGGCACAACATCGGAAAATTATGATGTCACTCAAGGAGTCCCTCAGGGTTCCGTACTGGGACCATTGCTATTTTTGTTATTTGTCAATGATCTCCCTACAATTATGCAGGAGGGATTGGTTGTTATGTTTGCGGATGACACCTCAATGTTGCTCTCAGCACGGGACCCTGTCGTACTCCAAGATAAAATAAATAGGATTTTGCAATCATATCAAGATCATATCACAGTAACACACTGATCTTGAATATTGGCAAGACTCAGTGTGTATACTTCTCGTAAAGAAGATCACCTACAGATGATCTTATCAAAATAATACCTACTGAAAGCTTCTCAACAACTGTCAAGTTCCTGGGAACCATGATTGACAGTAGCCTCTGCTGGGAAGATCAAATTAAACATATTTGCCAAAAGTTAAATTATGCATACTTCGCACTAAGACAGTTGCAGGGTATCTTTAATATAAAATCACTATTAAATGTTTATTATGCACTTGCATATTCACATTTATCATATAACATCGTAGCTTGGGGTGCTGCTTCTAGTATAAATCGCGTGTTTATCCTGCAGAAAAGGCTCATCAGATTATTATTTGATGTTACACCAAGAGACTCTTGTAAACCTTATTTTAAAAATAATAAAATCCTAACTATTTCCAGCATATATATATATTCAACACTATTAAACTTGTCAAAAAAAATCTAAACATGTTTGAAACCAATTCAGACAATCATTCATATAGTACTAGACATGGTAATCTACTAAAAATAAAAAATCACAACACAACCTTATACAAGAAGTCTCCATATCATGCAGGTATTAAAATGTATAATAAGTTACCGTCAGAAATTAAATCCATAAATTCGCTAAATAAATTTAATTCTTGTTTGAAAAATTTTCTTGCTACAAACGGTTTCTACTCTGTTGAGGAGTACCTCAACCTTGAGCCACAGTGATACTGAAACGTCCATATACACTATCTGTCAGTGTCGGACTGGATATGTTTAGGGCTCCTCGCTGAATTCCGCAGAGGGCCCCCTTTTAAGGTATTGAAGGGAACTAAAATCAAGAACAACATATTTTATTACATTTTAACATTACGTAAAATCCAAACTTTACTACCACAAAAAACAAAACAACATTTCAATATAACAAAACTAACAACGAACAAAAAAAATATGAAACTCATATAAAAAAAAACAAATTAATATCACGAAACACGTACATATAAAAAACTGAAAGAACTTGTTGACCAAAGATAAAATTAATTACAAAATATTTACAAATTAAAAAACTAATTAGTATTCGTTTTAACTCTGCCGACGAACACGCTATTTCGTCAATTATTTTATTTTTATCTATCAGGTGTAGTATATGATTTTCAACATACATTAGTAACAAAGGGCTTAATGTATTTTCAGAAAGCCCACTTCTTTCAGGCTTCTTTAATTTTTCTAATTTGGAAAAAACTCTCACATGTGACTTGCGTGTAGGTTAAAGTTAGGACATATTTATACACAACATAAAGGGTATTAAATAAACCTGATTGAGAGGACAAATTCACTAGAACCTGAAAAACACAGGATAAGCACTGGGTGCAGTTATATCCATTTTGATTAATATTATTTTTCACCCAATCAAAAAATTCATCTCTTTCTTCATTGTCAGCCACGGAATCTACTGTTCTTCGCTGCATTTCCCCGAATTTTTTCCTGCATTCACCTGTCAAAGCATCGTACTGGTCAGCAGATTGTTTTAATTCTACCAATATATTGACTCTATTAACATCACTAAGCTTAATAAAAGTGTTTTCCGGAAACTCTGTAATATCAGAGAAATTGGAAATATGCTTAAATTGTTCTGAATTTAACCATGCACAATCCTTATAAAGGTCATTATTAGGTACAAATCTCTCTTCAATGCTGTTAAAGCACTATGAAGTATACTAAAAAAGGTATTTATTTTAAAATTTTGCTCTGGCGTAAAATTACCAGATTCATCTGAAACGATTTCACCAGGCATTTTTTTTTCTTACACTGACTTTGTTTTTTGAAATCATTTTCAATATCTATTAAAGGATCATTCCTAAAAACTTCATTAAAGTCCATAGCTAATTTTTCTCATACAGTTTTATAAAATGAGTGTCACATCTCTTGGACTTTATCTGCTTTGTTAATTTTTCAACTACCCGCCACGCTTTAAAATAGTCAAGACATTTTGACTGCAAAAAAGTTGATACAGGCGTAGTAACAGAGAATACAGATCTAAAATGATTACCGCAGTAAAAATGGTTTTAAACTTGATCCAATTTTCTAACAAACTTTGGGCAGTGAATTTACTTTTTGCATCATATCGACCGTTAATTATACTTAAAAGAAAATGTAAAAAAGTAACAAACCTACAGTTTTCAATATTTTCAATTTTCTCTGGTAATTCAAAAACAGATAAAAGGGCTTTGTCTCTGCTCCACCATCGCGTGGTGCCAATTTTGTTTAACCGATACAATTTTTCATGCCCTTTTTTTGTCGTTTGAGTCAAATCCTGCCAAACTTTCATTCTTTTGTAAGAATCGCTTAAAAATACAGCACCTTGTTGTACTAAACCAAATAATTTTTCGACAGTGACATTTTTTTACTGGGTTCTGTTGCCACGTATCACTCATTTTCACACTGAAAACTTAAAAACTTGGTTATGGCTTATGCACTCTAATTATTAGTATTATCCTATATGTACAAGGGTATTAACCTTCCCAGATCCAGAGCTATTGCCTATCAAGGGAAGCAACTCAGTTGATAGTGCACAGCAAATCGCATGAACGGAAATTCGGTAATATTCGAAAATATTCGTGATCTCGGTGCGTGGTAGGGCTAACTCTGTAAGGTGCTTTGCTTCGACGCAAGCAATTCATGCACCAATTGCACCATGCGCTAAATCTAAAACGTCACGTACGGATTTTTATTTGGACCACAAAGTAAATTTAATGTAGAGTCTGTAGAGAAACCCTTCAGAACGGGCCCCTTGGCGTGTTGGGCCCCTCGATCGCGAGTCAGCGGGCCTGGCCAGTCCGACAATGCTATCTGTGATGATTTGGATTAAATGTTTTAAATATTTACCTGTTACTTGTGATCATTTGATTAGTTAGTCGTAAAATGTGATGTTACATGTATTGTTAGTTACAAATTTTATTGATCCTGTACTATTTACTTGTATTACTGTTGTGACGTTCATATATATACTATGTATATCTGGCATGAGAAATAAATATACTATACTATACTACTATTGCACAATACTGAAGTTTAAATTACTAAAGGAATGAATATCTGCAGAATATAAATTAAAGAGCAATGGGCTAATAACAGAACCTTGTGGCAGCCGCAAGCTACTAATGCGAGGACCGATTTTATTATTTTCCTCGTCTCTGATGTGGTATCCGGAAGTTTTTAACCATTTCCTCTTTCAATATTTCTAAATGTACTGTATCGTATGCTCCCTTAATGTATAAGAAAAGCGCTGACAAATAAGAGTTGTATGAAAAATTATTTTGTATATCTACTACCAAACTAGAGACCGCATCAAGTGTTCCAAACCTCCTTCTAAAACCGAACTGATTATTAGGAAGTAATTTCTCTTTTTGAAGCCACCATTCAAGTCTAGCTTTAAACATCCTTACAAAAGTTTTAAGTACACAAGAAGAGAGTGATATTGGTCGATAGGACTCAGCTAAGTGTGGATCCTTACCACAGTTAAGTATAGGCACAATCACGTATTTTTTAAAATCCATAATAGATGTATCCGATAACAGAATGTCATTAAAAATATCTATAAGAGCAACATTTTAGCATTTCCTGGTAGGTAAAAAATCATAGGATATTTAATCATCATCATAGCCGTGGGCAGTATCTGAGGTTTGTTTTATAGCAGAATTTAAAGTAAAAGGTTTAGACAGAAAGTGATTTGAATCTACATTTTTAGGTAACGGATAGTTTTCTGCAGATTGGGAAGTAACTTTATTTAAGAATTCCTCTAACCATTGTGTATCTGATGCTTTACTATTGTTGTTTGGGATCGTTTGCATTTTTTTGGCTTGTTGCCAGAGTGTTGGCAGAGGAGTATTTTTGTTTAAATTTGAACCCCAATTTATCCAACTTGTAGCTTTTAGTTTTAATTTTTTTTTGTTTTGGCATTGATTTTTTTACATAATAAGAAATTTTCCACTGAAGATATCCGCTTGTATTTATCAAGAGTCGCTTTTCTTTCAGATATGGCTATATCACATTCTCAGTCCCAAGGAGGTGGGGGACGATTTTTTAATTTAAAGGGCTTCTATCTAGGTATGGTTTGTTCTGCGGCCTTGTTAATAGAGTTAAGGAGAAAATGCCATTTCTTATTACTGTCGGAAAAAGATGGCATGGTATTGCAAAACTTTTCAATTATTTGTGTGTATAATGGCCATTTAGCTTTTCTAATATTCCATTTACTTTTTGGGTACATCATGTTTTTGTATTTAAATTGTAAGTTTAGTTCCATGCAGATTGGAAAATGTTCTGAACCTAGGGTGGCGTTTGTAATTTTCCAAGTTATTCTACCTGCAATATCAGGCGAAACAAGTGAGATGTCAACAACTGATTTTTGAGAACCAGGATGTTGTAAACGGGTGTTATCACCATTGTTTAAAACTATTAAGTCGAGCTCATTTATGGAGTTGATTACCTGATTGCCAAAGTGATCATTTTTTGAAGAGCCCCATAAATCATTATGAGCGTTGAAATCTCCCCCGATTATCGCGGGGTGACTGACATGATTGAAGATATTAGTCCAGTCATTATAACAAGATTGTACTCTGGGAGGTCTGTATATAGATAAAAATTATATTTTTGATTTGTTAAACGTGATATTTGCACCGCATACTAATATATCACTGTTAAAGTTATCTGAGAATTGTATTTCTGCAAATGGTAAATGTTTGTTTATAAGAATGGCTACTCCAGCCTTTCCGTCAACTCTGTCTTTACGAGCTATATTGTAATTATTATAATTAATTTTGAGCTCAGGCTTAAACCACGTTTCGCTTATTAAAGCGAGATCTGTGTTATTTGACGAAAAAAAATGTATGAAACTATTTTTATTAGAATTTGCAGAATGGGTGTTCCACTGCATAATGTTTATTGTTTTTGTTGTACAATTGAATTGGGACAAAATCATCCGGAGGTAAAATACCCTCCCGATCGGATCTCCGGGGGAGGGTGCCCACAGGGACACCTCATCGAGTGTCGAAAAAACACCGACAAGTTAAATCCAACAAAACTAATTCTTTCATCTACGGTGCTTGGAATGTTCGTACTTTGAACGACAGCACTCGCACCGATCGGCCTGAAAGAAGAACTGCTCTAATAGATAGAGAACTTCACCGACTCAATGTTGACGTTGCAGCTCTCAGCGAAACTCGATTTTTGGAGGAAGGCTCTCTCACAGAAAAGTACTACACCTTCTATTGGAAAGGTCTTCCCACCAATTCAAGAAGACAACATGGAGTAGGATTTGCCATTCGGAATCAACTTGTATCCAACTTAACACAAGTACCACAAGGCCTATCCGAGCGTCTAATGCTGCTACGCTATGAGCTATCAGATGGCAACGCGGTAAATCTAATAAGCGCCTACGCTCCCACTCTGGATGCAAGTCACGAAACCAAGGAAAGCTTCTATCAACAGCTGGAAGAAACCCTCTGTAGAATACCTAAAACGAAACGACTCGTTATTCTTGGCGATTTTAACGCTAGAGTAGGGAGAGATGCAGAAACCTGGCCAGGCATCATAGGCAAGAACGGTTTGGGCAACATGAACGCTAACGGTCAACTACTCCTAACTAAATGCGCCGAACATGATCTAGTGATAACAAACACCATTTTCCGACAAAAGGATAAATTTAAAGGCACCTGGCGTCACCCCAGATCAGGCCACTGGCATCTACTGGACTATGTTATCGTACGTAGGAAGCATCTCAAGGACGTCCAAATTACAAAGGCGCGCATTGATAGCGAATGTTGGACCGATCATCGTCCTGTTGTCTCTAAAATGAAAATTGTTATGAGACCCAAACACCGAAGAACTCAAGTAAAACGTAGACTCCGTCTCTGTATTAGTAAATTGCGTGACCAACAAACCGTCGAACAGCTAAAGCAAAAAGTTCAAGAGAATTTGAGTGCACTAGAAGAAACCAATTCTGTAGATGTCGCTGCTACCTGGACACAAATTAAAGACAGTTTAAAAAGTGCGAGTGAGGAAATTCTTGGCACTGCAGCAAGTAAGAAACAGGAGGACTGGTTCAATGATAATGAAGCTTTTATACAAGAACTTCTTGACCGCAAACATACTGCCTTCCAAAACGCTATCAACCACCCCAACGACTCATCAAAAGCAGAAGCTTTTATCCAATCTAAGTATGAAACGCAACGCGAAATCAGAAGAATAAAGAACGAGTGGTGGGCAAGCAAGGCCAGAGAAATTCAAAGGTACGCCGATTCACACGACTACAGGAATTTCTTTCAAGAAGTAAAAGCAGTGTACGGCCCCAGTCGGAAAAATATGTGCCCTATTAAAGATTTAAATGGAAATTTCCTCAAAGAAGACCAGGAAATAAGAGCCCGATGGAAAGAACACTACTCTAACATTCTTAACCAGCAAAGTCAAGCCGATCACGATATTATAAATCTTATCCCTCAATATGACACCTTCGAAGACTTAGATAAACCACTAACAACGGAAGAGATCTTAACCGCCATTGGGCAGCTAAAAAATAACAAATCTCCTGGCGCCGACTCACTCCCAGCTGAGATCTTTAAAGCTGTGTCGTCAGAGCTCATACCCTACCTCAAAAAACTGTTTGATGTCGTGTGGGAAAGTGGTCAAGCTCCGCAGGAGTTTCGTGATACACTTTTAATCAACCTCTTCAAAAACAAAGGGAGCGCTGCGGACTGTGGAAATTACAGGGGTATAGCTCTCCTGGCTGTTGGAGGGAAGATACTCACTAAAGCGATGGCAAATAGGCTAACACCTGTTATGGAAAAGTTACTTCCTGAAACACAGAGTGGCTTTAGACCAAACCGAGGCACATCGGATTTAATCTTCACACTTAAACAGCTTCAAGAAAAAGCACTCGAACATCAAGGAGAAATTCACATGGCCTTCATTGATTTAACCAAGGCCTTTGACTCGGTGGACAGGGAAGTGCTCTGGAAAATTATGTTCCGCTTAGGTATCCCTAGAAAATTTGTGGAAGTATGTCGCAGTCTACATACAAACAACAACGCCCAGGTTATGTATAATAATGAGGCAACCGAACCTTTCCAAACCCTCACTGGAGTTAGGCAGGGATGTGTCCTGGCACCCCTACTCTTTAATTTGTTTACCACTGCTCTAACAATTATTGTTGACAACAAACTGACAGTCAGAGGAATAGGTCTCAGATACCGTTTTGATGGCGGTCTCTTTAACATAGGACGCTTTAGAGCTTTCACGAAGACACGCACACGATTCATTTGTGATCTCCAGTATGCGGATGACTGTGCACTTTTAGCCTCTACGCCGGAAGAGCTTCAAGAACTTTTAGATGTGTATGCCCAGAGCTATGATTCCTTGGGACTTAAAATCAACATTGGAAAGACTAAGATTATGTCAACTCCTCATCAAGTGAACCAAATAGACATTACACTTAACGGAAATTCTCTTGAAGTGGTGGATCAGTTCAATTACTTAGGCAACGTTGTTAATGACAAAGCAAACATGGACAGCGAGATTCGCAATAGAACTAACGCTGCATCTAGAGCACTCTGGGGACTTAGAGAGAGAGTATTTGACAACCACGACCTTGCTTTGTCAACGAAAATGGCTGTCTACAGAGCAGTTGTCATTCCAACACTGCTATATGGATGTGAAAGCTGGGTCACTTACCGTCGTCATGTGAAAGAATTAGAACGTTTTCAACAAAGACACCTCAGAAGTATGATGAAAATCCGTTGGTTCCATCACATATCAAACGTGGAAGTACTCAGGAGAGCAAACAGCCTTCCAATTGAGGTGCTTATTTCAAGAGCACGCCTAAGATGGGCAGGTCACGTTCATCGTATGCATGATAACCGCCTTCCTAAATGTACACTTTATGGTGAATTGCTAAGCGGTAGAAGAAGGCGTGGCGGTCAACGAAAGAGGTTCAAAGACGCTCTCCATGAAAATCTAAAATCCTGCGGTATTGCAGACGAGCAATGGGAACAACTTGCAGCGGACAGAACCGAATGGCGAGGGGTTGTGGCCAGCTATCAAGGAGATGTTGCTGCAAGAAGGCCGAATCCAAGACCTAACCAGGTCTATGTTTGTCCTGACTGCGGTCGACATGTGCTCTCCCGAATTGGCCTCTATAGCCATAGTCGTGTGCACCGTAGATGAATGGGAATTACAATAGACTACACCTTTTACTTGTTTTTTATTGTACACAATTTATCGACTGTAACATTTTTATACTCGGACTCGAGTAACGGCTAATAATATAACAATTGAATTTTAAGCATATTCAAAGGTATCCTCCAATACCAATTTGATATCATTTTTTACGAATTTATTAACAAATATTTTAAAATCTTCTATAAAGCCAATTTTTCCTAAAAGAGCTAAAAAATATTCAATAAGAGAATCCATAAGTTTCTTCCTAAACTTGGCTTGTTGAGATTAGCGGAAAGGGGTGAAGCGGCACTAAATCTAAAAGGAAACATTGGAGTGGTTGGTGAAAATGCTAAGGGAGACGACGGTTTTCGATTTTTATTCCTGAGCCCTGAGAGCCCTGGTTGATTGCTAATTGGTTGTGATAGACTTATGGAATCTTTGAGACTTTATCTTCTATCTGAGATTTGAAAGGGATTTTGCTGTCTTCCCTTTTGTAGGAGGGGAAAATTAACATTGAAATCATTAGACGATAGTACATCAAATTTATTTTTCGAGGTAAAATTTGCGTAAGAAGAATTTTTAGTGTTGCTAAAGCATTTCTTACCAATTTTAACATATGGCAGGTATCAGGAAAAATTAATATTTCTTTGTTTGTGGCTTTATTATAAAGGAGGTTTTTAAATTTTGTGGATCCTTAAAATCAGTACCAAGCTTTTCTGTCATGACAAAATTAGCTGGAAGACCATCAAAAGCCAGAGAAGTAATGATTACACCAGCTCTCAGCTGAGGTGAATACTTGTCTTTGGATTTCGAATCATTAATTCTTCTTACAATTTCACCAGGTAGCTCCAATGCCTGTAAATTGTTATTGTAGAAAATATAAGAGTATATAAAAGGCAAGTGGTGTTATTGAATTTTTTTTTATTATTATGCCACAATTTTCTGTATTGTGATCTTGCTTGGCCCATACTGAAAATACGTTAGGACTTTAAAATTTATAGAGGACGCTGGTAATAGCTTAAAAATAAAAATGTACTCAAGTAAACTGACATTTCTGTGCAGGATATTAAAGAATGCATAACAAAAACTTACTCTGAATTAGACAATGTGATATGTTCCAAATTTGATAACTATATGTATATTTTTATGTTTACCAAATTTTTATCATCTTCTTAAACATTGGTTAGAAAAAAATTAATAAATATAACATATTAATAAACATAACGGCCGGAAATAGAAAACCTCTCTCTTACTCCTTTATTACATATTTATTTTTTATGCAATATAATAATATTATTTATCTATGATATCGTATTATATATTGTAAACAATGGCATTTTTGTTAATTTTTATTGTTCATAAATAAATTTAGTGAATAATAAACCATTTGAAATATGTCATCATCTTTTAATCTGAATAGTTCAAAGTATGGTATTCTATATTTTAAGGTGTGTTGGGTCAAGCAAGAGCAGAATAAAAGTGTCAATAATAGAATTAAAATATTATTTACACCGATAATTCCGCTTTGCCGTGGACACATCGTATACACTTAAAATTATTAATCAAGTATACCTCAAATTGTTGTTGAACGGTTTTACATCAATGAATTATGGTAATTTGCAATTTAAAAAAAAAATTAGAAATTTGATGATGCAAAACAAAACTGGACCGAACAGAATATCCAACTGAAAAATAGAAAGTTGAGTGTGGTACAGAAGTAAAGTATTTCTTACCTTTAATATGGTAAGATGATTTTTGGTATGGGAATATTTTTCTTTCAAAATATTAATCTCGATGTTTTTCTTCTTGATCCTCTGTCGTAACCCTCGATTGGTCCTCAGCAAAAGTTTGATTTTTTTATCTTTTGGTGACATATTTTTCCTAAAATAGAAAATTGCACTGATCAATTTTACTAAAATTACGAACCTTTGAAATATGGGTAGCATAAATTTGTTTGAGCGCCAACTGGTGGAGAGAAGAAATAGTAATGAAAAGGCTGAATGTTATCCATGTACAATTTGTACATGTGCATTAAGTCAATTAAAGTTATAAATATTGTTGAGTTCCACAATGTGATAAGGAAAACAAGGAAAATAACGATATTTTAGAAAAAATACCATCCCTAGATCTACAGCAGATTCACTTGAATTTAAATAAAACTTTTCTTCGCATTGGCCACTGTTAAACCATACAGGTTATCAAAGTACCTACCCTTACGTTAGGTATTTTAAAATTTTCACTGTCCCCCGATAGGATTTTTACGCTGGTAATAAATTTAGTGAAAATTAAAAAAAGTAGTTCTAATTGATTAAGAATAATGAAGCTCACCTTGTAACTTTGTTTCATTTAAATGAAGAATTGGACAATTTCTTCTCCTGAAATTTAGTAGGAGCTATATCCTTCTTCTGAAAGTAAATTATTAAGACTTACATTGTTGATGTAGAAAAAATCAGTGCTGTTAAAACCATAACTAACTCAAAATAATGGTGCTATTCATGTCGATACGCTAATAAACAAGGGTAAGGGTAAAAATCATTTCAGGTAGATAAGTAGGTACTTACTGTTTCATTGGCGACTTAAATAACTCATCTTCTTGGACATACTCAGAATACTTTAATGGCTCACTTATCATGCTGAAATGAACCAACTATTACAAACTTATATAAGAATAAGTATATAGAGAAAAGTAAAAATATATTCAAATTATTCTTTGATAAATATAAGAATACTCTGTGGCAAAAATAATTGTTAGCAGCAGAGAATAAGACAAAAATATGATCAGCAGTACCTATTTCATATTGTCTACCTAGGTACCCACCATGTACTATTACTTTCTTTAAATGATAACTTACCCAACTTGTACACTTTCCTTAGATGAACTTGGTAAGTCAGGTACTGCTAATTCTTTAAGAACAACTCGGCCACTGGGACTTGTGAAATCATCTGATGAGAAGTGATCTGAGCATACAACACTATCTTCAGGTATATTTTCCTTTCCCAAATGTTTCAAAATGCGACAGACCCATATTTTTCGGCATTTAATATTCCTTGGAATTCTACAAATAATATAATATTGCACTTTTAAATAATATTTTTTCATTTTGCCCTTCAACTTTCTTTTTATTTAACTATATTACTCAATTTTAAAACATAAAAACATTTTCTATACATCCAATATTATTGCACAGAACATTTACAATTTTGCTTATTTGTCGTTCCAACCTGAGGTTGCGTTTATGAGATAATTTCACCTACCTGTGAAAAGATCGATTAACTCCAATTTTAAAGAGTTTCCCATTGTTTATTCACAATAACAAATTCTGTCTTCAAAAACACTACAAAACTACTGTAATTACAACGTTTAACTTTGGTTTATCAACAAAACGTGTTGAGAGGGACTGCGTGCGCATATACCCACGTGCCTTTAGCCAATGTAAACAAATAAATGATACACAACAAACCAAGAGGATGCTTTGTCTATTCTATTCTGAAGTCATTGTGTCAGTCGGTCATATTCTGTTATTAAATGAAAGACTAATAATCATCATAATTAAAATTTGTGGAATAAGATACAAAGACCTTTTATAATGTAATTTCCCTATAACCATAAAAATAGTTACTTAAAAACGCAAATGTAAATTTTGTTGAACGAAGCATAGTCGAGTTCAACAAACAGCACAGCAGCCATAAAAACTATTTAAGAATGTAAGTCCTACTTTGTTTCTTCTACAATAACCATAGAATTAAAAAATGTAAATAATATGTGCAACGAATTATGATGTTAATGAAATGTCATCTACAATCATCAACAGAGCATTAAAACTAAACTGTGTTTATGTACAATTGACTTTTTTGTGTATGAGCGCTATATAAAGCCTCATTTTATGCATTGATAACAGTAAATTAAATAATACTTTACATAAAAACGTAATTTTCATGCCAGTATGAAAAGTGTTATAAAGACTAACTTTAATGCATTTGTCTCAAAACCACGATCAATTGTCAAACTTTTGTTAACAATTGTAAAAAATGATTTATAAATATTTTCTTAATTAAATAAGTAGTGTCATTAAAAATTTTAGGTGCATATTGTATAATCCGCACATAAATAAATTATTTTCTGTTTTTGTGTAATATAACAGATATGCTTCTTCTGAAATTCCTGAAAATAAAATAACCAATCAAGTCCTGCTCACATTATATTTTAAATTTAACTAAACGGTATTTTCCAAATTAATGTCATTTTAAAATAAGCTGTTTGAAAAGTTAATCATTAACAAATAATAAACTTGAGATGATATTAATATAATACACTTGTTAAAACTTAGTTTATCATTAAAATTCATCAATTCGCCAAATCAATTATAGTTAAAGAATAGCTTCACACTTTTACAGCCCATAATCATGAACAGAATTAATTAAAAAAAAAAACTCTATGAACTTGAAGCAACACTTATATTACTAGTACTAGTTGCTCTGCTATTTGTTCGAAGATCAGCATCTTTTTTAAAAACTGCTAAACCAGCTTTAACTAGTTCTTCTGCTACATCAATATCTTGTTCATTATTTATTTCAAATAAGTCTATTCCAGGTACAGGCGAACCTTCACGTTTAGCCCTTGTTTTTTCTCTAATACTATAACCATTAATTTTTGCTGATAATTTTTTCCATTGTGCCACATGTGTCCATTCCTCAAATTTATCTACAGCCTCTTCAGACCATGTCTCACCAACAGGTTCTAAAAATAAATTTATTAAATATACAAGACAATTGACAAACAAAGGCTACATTATGAAAATAAAGTTCATGGTAAATGCGAGGGGGTTATCACTTGCCCGTTCCAAAGACTACATATTACATGCTGACCTACAGAGACTACATGGTGACCACATAAAATCGCAAAAAGGGAAAAGTTATAAATTTTCACAAAAATGTATTGCTCTCTATTCGGTGATTTTAATTTGTTTAACGCTTTCACTGCTCTTGACATGTATATTTGCCGACCGGTTAACTGCTCCAGGCGAGTATACTCACATTCTTAATAAAAATAGGATCATATGCTCTACTCGAACAAACTCGCAGGCATTATTTTTTGAGATGTTACACAATGATTTAGAAAAAACTAGAAAATTACGAGGATTCTATGTATTTATGCATCATTTTTGTAATAAAATGTTCCTTAATTTTGGGTTTTGTACTTTTGTTCTTCTATGAAGTTTTAAGAAATTAATAAAACACGCTAAACATGCCAAACGAAGGGTACTTTTCCGTCATATAGAATGGTTCACGCTGCTCTTGATGAATATGTAATGTACGTAAGCGGTAAAAAAATGCTTAATATGATGGGCAGCTTTGAAACAGTACCCTGGTAGAACATAATATTGGCTGCACCGTGGTACAATATTGGATCAATGTAGATACATTGAAATTGTAAAGACAATATTAGACTAATATTAATAAATACTGGTATGCCTATGTTGGCAGTATACTGTTTTAACTCATTCCATCCAGATATATGCAGGCAATATTGATAAATCTATTAATATTAATTTCACAACATTGAAAAGTCTATATTATTATTATTATTATCAAAAAACTATAGTAACAAATACAATAAAAATTTACAGTAAAGATACATACTTAATTGTATACATACTTAATTAAAAAGCACCTAGATGTTTGAAAGCATCTGTATGTGCTTAAAACCTTATCTCATTTTAGATTGAACAAAGACTGTAATTAAAACTAGTAATATTGGTTACAATACATAAATAAGTGAGTGATTAAGATGGTAAGTAAGCGATCTAACATACACTATATATATAAAAAAACTTTATGCCTATATCATAAGCCTATTGAATTTTTCATAATTTTTTATAATAAAATATTTACTTTTTTTGTTAAATTTTTGTTTGCTTTTTAATTGTTTAATTTCATTAGGTGATAGATTGTAAAACTTAGGGGCTAGGTAATCCACGAATTTTAAATTTATGGTCTTTCGATTTGTAGGTATAATTATTTGCCTATTTATCATCCCTCTAGTTAGATGTTGATGACTAACATAGTTTTTCAGTTTATCTGTTTTATATATGTAAGAGCAAACAGATTGAATATACAAAGTATTTATGTTGCAGATATTTTCATTATATAACATGTTTGAGGGATATAACCTATTTTTATTCAACATTATCTTTACGATTGAATTTTGAATAATAACCAAAGATTGTAGTTTACATTTATAAGTTCCTCCCCATACGATTATATCATACCTTAACGATTCTATTAGAGCTTTGTATACTTAGAGTGATTAATTTAATGTTTAAGAACTCTTTTAACATATAGAATTTATGTATTAATTTACGTATTTTATTTGTCAAGTAATTAATATGCTCTGACCATTTTAAATGTTGATCTATGATGATTCCAAGGTATTTAGTATTCTTCACAGCTTTAATTTCACTGTTTGAGTCATCTAATGTTATTGTATTAAAATTTGGCCTATTTGCATTAGTTAACGAAAAAGCTATGTAGTTGTTTTTTTTTTAAATTAAGAGATAATTTAAAAGTGTCTAGCCAATTTTTTACCATTTTGCAGCCCTGAATGACATTTTCTTTGGTTTCATCCCAAGTATCGCCCGTGAAAATAAGTGCTGTGTCATCAGTATATGAAAAAATCTTGCCTTTAATTTTAATATTCAGTAATGAGTTTATGTATGTGATAAAAAGAATCGGACCAAGAATAGTTCCTTTTACCTATTTTTATTTTTTGAGGAATGCTAAAAGTGTTATTAATTTTTAGAAATTGATCACGATTCTGTAGATAGGACTGGAAGACTTCCAACACCTTACCCCGAACTCCATAATGTGATAAAACATCAAGAAGTTTTTGGTGAGGCACGGTGTCAAAAGCCTTAGCCAGGTCAATGAAAACTGCTATACATTTTTTACTTTCGTTTAGACTATTTGTAATTTCTGATGTGAGATTATACATTGCATCAGCTGTACTTACATTTTCGGTAAACCCGAATTGATTATTTGACAGAATGTTTTTACTTTTTAAAAAACTTATTAGTCTGTCTTTGAGGCATATTTCCAATATTTTAGCAAAGTTATTAATCAAGCTAATTGGACGGTAGTTTTGAATTTTGTTTTTTTGAAATAATTTGGTACTTGACCCGTTTTAAAAATTAAATTAATGATGTGGGTAATGGGTAGTAAAATGTCTTTATGTATTAATTTAATGCGTTTAGTGGATATTCCATCTAAACCAGGAGCACTGTCATTTTTTAAAGTGGAAATCTGATTAATAATTTCATTTCAACTGGGTTTAAGAACATAGCATCAATAGAATGATGATCAAGGATAAAGGGATTTTGTGATATATCTATTTTTTTTTCCATTTCAGTTCCAATATTTATGAAATAATCGTTACAAAATCGTTTTGGTTTTATCTTTTTCATTTGTAGCATCTGATATTATACAATATATTTTTTTTATATTATTTTTATTGTTTTCGATCTGATATTTGTAATAGTTGTATTTCTGTTTCTTTATTAAAGTATTTAGTTGATTTCTATATAATTTATACTCCTACCCTAGATCACGATTATAATTTTTTAATCATTTCTTTTTTAATTTGTCTCTATGTTTAATGGATATAATTAAACCTGCAGTTATCCATTCCTTAGTTTCTTTTTGTTTCGTTTTTGCAAATTTTCTTGATTTAGAACTATCCAAAATCTGCTGAAAAATTTCAACAAAATTATTTGTGGCTTGTTCTGGATTGTCAAAATTCAATACTGCCGACCAGTTTTGTAATGAGATTTTGTGTTTAACCAAAGCATAGTCTAGCTTTTTATATGAGCTATCTAGTTGTTCTTGTACTTGAGGGCTATTTATATTTTTTCCTGAATTAATGTTTAACAATATTGGGTAATGGTCAGTAACATGTGTATTTATGATAAAAGATTTTAAATTTAAATTATTTATATTAATTTGTTTCCTGACAAATAAGTGATCGATACACAATGATGTTTCTGTTGAGACCCGCGTAGGTGAGTTTGTATATGACATGAAACCAAATTGATCCATTAAAGAAAGGTATTCATTTACACTATTGTTATCATTTTTTCCTATATTTATGTTAGTGTCCCCAGTGAATATTTCTATATTTTTCGACAAATTTAATTCAAAAAATTCATTAAGATCCTCAATAAATAATCTCTCCTTAATAAGAGGAGGCTTGTAGACCGCAGAAATACCAAATGTTATGTCACAAAGATTAAATGTTATTCTACTTATAGTAGCTTGGGATGAAACCAATTTGTAATGGCTTACAAGAGCATCAATGTTTGATTTTATAAATATCAATATTCCCTCATTTTTGTTAAAATCACCCTTATTATAATGAGTTGAATAGCCAGGAATGTTATATTGATTACATGACATTAACTGAAAGCATTCACTTAGAATTATTACATTATAGTAATAGAGCTCATATGATTCTATAAATAAGATCAATTGATCAAAGTTTTTTTGGGCACTTCTAATATTCAAATGTATGATATTTAATAGTTTGTTTTCCAGTACTATTTGTTGTTTTAAGATTGTGTCCTTTACTAGTTCGCCATGAAGATCTTCTCCTATATCGTCCATTTGTTCTAAAACTATGTCCTCTTGAGGCTGGAATGTTACATATTATAGTCTATTTTCTTTTTCAAAACACTTATTTGATAATTATAACTGGGACATTTAGGATCAGATGCTTTATGGGATATACAATAGTTTGTTTTATACTTATTATTTGCTAATACACAATTGTTACACTTTATAACATCCTTTGGGCATTCACTTATATTATATTCCTCCGCACAATGTTCATATATTATTTTATTGTTGCATGTTACGTTTTTATGGTAGAAACCTTGACATTTAAAACATATAGTGATAGTAAGATCTTCATACACGGGGTAACGTTGCCATTCAATAAACAACATTTTGTTATGCATAAATTTATGAAATAGTCCTGCAGAACATTCTGCAAATATAGTTGATTCTTCGTTTCTTTTTTGCTTTATATATGTTATTTTCAATTCGTCCGTGTCACCGATCCATAGGTTTTGCTTTCTAATATGATCTACAATTTCCTCCTCATTCTTATTTTTTCCTATGTAACCAGTTATTTTTACTCTAGGTTTTCTCATTTTTGTTGTAACTAGTTCATATTCATCATTAAATACATTTTCTGCTGCTTGTTTTAACTCATCTATGTCACGTTTAGATGGGCACTTAATTACTAAGCTGCCAATTTTTGTGGTTCTAATGTTATTAATTCCAATATTTAAATCAGAGGGGCTCAATTTATTTTGTATATCAGCTTTTGTTTTCGTAACGCTCTGTCCATTTTTTGGTCTAATGATTAAATTAGGAACGTTCACTACGGTATTGGTTTTGGATAGACCTTGTTTGGTGACCATATATGCATATGATTTTTCTTGTAATTGAATATTTGTTACATTAATTTTACTATTTAATTCATGAATTTGTTCCTTTAACAACCTAATTATTTAATCTTTACTTTCAATAGTTGAGTTTTTACTGTCTAATAGCTCCTGAAAAAGCGTAAACGTTTCAAAATTTCTGCATTTTGGGCAGTGGAATTTCATTACTTTTCCTCTCTGTAGTTCCAGGACTTTTATTTCTGATGAAGATAGGTTCCCACATTGTTTACAAATAGGTTTTTTACAACCATCACAGTTAAATGTTTCTTTGGTTTTTGTGTCTTTGCAGATTACACATATCATATTTTCATGTTTTTACTTCTTATCTCTAGTTTTTATTGTCAGGGTATAGAAGTTTTTATTAGTTATAACAAAAAAAAAAAAATTAAACTGAACAATTAGCAACCAGCTAAAATACCCAATTATCTCAAGCCATGCAGCAGCATATGTGAGATTAAGAACATAATAGAGTAGATCACAATTTAATCTTTAATATGATATAAATACTTATTAGTTTTTTCAAATAAACCACTACAATTCCAAATAAATTTGGGAGCACACTTCTCTCACTCTCACACTCACTTCACTTCATTTTTTGATGATATTGTACAACAAATATCGATTGATAAACATAAATATTGATTTTAAAATATTGGAAAGCTCATATTTAGCCCATATTTGTCAACTATGTCTAAAATTATACTGTATAGGCAATATTTTCTAATACCAATAAATATTGATTTTACAATATTAATTGGAAAGTGTATATTTTATTATATTTTGAATTTTTTAGTAATATTGTACAACAAACATCGACTGATAATGACAAATATTAATTTTAAAATATCGGGACATTCATATTAAGATTATATAGTTAAACACTCTTTTAAAATTTTGTTATTGAGGTTTTTAAAATAATATTCATCATTCAATTGTACTCTATGAAAATTATAAAAAATAGCTTTACCATCTTTGGGCTAGGTTAAATTTGCATTAAATATTGGGCCAATATATGATTTCGAATAATAATTTATACTAGAATAAAATATTACATGATACAATTTTTTAATATTTGTTGAATATAGCTTAACCAATATTGAATCATTTACATTGAGGCAAAGTTTTTGTAATAATAAATCAATAATATTGGTTCAATATTAGTGTTTTACCTGGGTACTGTGCAATGAAAGGGTAATTGTCAAGTGAGCTATAGTCTGTTTTTAAACCAGGAGGACTAAATGTAGAATCCCAATTTACACTATAAAAGTTACCAGAAAATTACCTTAGAATATTTTAGGGGTTCTAAGCAACCAACCTTACACGACTACAGTATAGGTGTATGCAGTGTAATATACTTACTAAAAAGGGGTCTAGGGATTCCTCACATACTTAATAATAAATTTCCAAAAAAGAATATTGTTTGAAATATTTGAAATTTGATTTGGTATATGAAACTTATTAAACAATATTTAAAAACAAAAAAAAACAAATTTAATTATTTTCAATTGATGTGTCAATTATATATATAATTTTCTCTCCACGTCCAATTTTGCAATAGAAACAATGGGAAATCTTTCATTTAGTTTTTAGTAAGTTGGCAACCTAAAAAATGTTAGGTTGGCAGTAGTAGCTGTAGTAAAAACATAGAGCTGTGTGTGTTGTTTTCCATGTGCCTAAAGTTATTAAAAACCACATTTCATTTTCTCTTAAATTGTTTAATTCCACTCTTTCCGCTGCCAAGTACCTGCTCCAATAGGTTGTGAGCCCAGACCCGTGTAAATTGCAAATAAATTTGTTATTTTGTGGAAAGTGAAAAGGAAGGTTATCTTCGGTTGGCGCTCTTTTTTTTTGATCTGTCAAAGAGAAGTTTCCAGAAGAGAAATAGAAATTAAAAAATATTTAAAAAAACAGGATGACAGATAATCAAGTGATACCGACATTGAAGCTAAACGGAGAAAATTGGGTAGTGTGGAAATTTCAAACAACGGTAATGTTGAAGGGGAGAGGCCTTTTCGACATAACGTCGGGAACCAAAAGAAAACCCTCATCAGGGGAAGAATCAATAGCCAAATGGGAAAAAGAGGATGCGAAAGCACAGGAATTATTAGTTACCAGGATGGAACAAGGGCCGTTAACTCATTTATTATCATGCGAGACATCCAAAGACATGTGGACCAAATTAAAGTCAGTATATGACAAAGAATTAGTAGTAAGTGTTCACCTTTTCCAACAGAGGTTCTTTTTAATGGAATTTGGTGACAACACCATCTCTAGTTACATTGCACAAATAGAAGAGATAAAGAATAAATTAAAACAAGCTGGAGAAGATTTGTCTGATAAAATGATTATGGCAAAAATTATAATGTCTTTGCCTGAGCAATACAAACATTCTAGGTCTGCATGGGAATCAGTTCCTTCAGAAAATCAAACACTGGAAGAATTAACCTCAAGATTGCTAATTGAAGAAGAGAGAAGCAAATCTAGAGAGGAAAGCACAGCACTGGCAAGCACTTCGAAATTAAAAGATACCAACCAAAAAGGGGGTGGTAATGTCAAGTTCAAATGTTATATTTGCCACAAGCCAGGTCACTATGCTAAGAATTGTTTTAGAAAAAAGAAAATTCCAAGAATGAAGCGAAGAAATGCACATACTGTAAAAGGACAGGACATGAATATACTGAATGCTGGTTCCGAAAGAAAAGAGAAGAAAATAAAGAAGGGACCAAGTCCAGGGTGAACAAGGACAGCAATAAATCACCTGATGTAAACGCATTTATTGCATCGGAAAAGCAAGGTTCAGAAGAATGGTGCATGGATACAGGGGCAAGCGAACACATGTGCTGGAACTTAAAGCTGTTTGACAGTATAAAAATGGTGAAAATAGACAGAAAAGTGCGAGTAGGTGATGGAAATATACTGGAAGTGAAAGGCATCGGTAAAGTTATTTTGTGGGCATTTAACGGACAAGAACTGATAAAGACAATATTGTATGATGTTTTGTATGTACCTGATCTGAAATTTAACCTGTTTTCGGTAGGATGTGCCTTGGATAAAGGGTATTTAATGACCTCTGACAGTGACAAGTGCGAGTTTATTGACAAAAACGGTAAAGTTCGGGCATTAGCAACACGCCAAAATAAACTGTATAAAATGGACTTCGTGCAAGTGAATGATCGAACGTACTCTGGTAAAACGAACTCGGTATGTGTTGCGGAACGTACCAACGAGGAAATCAGCTGTTCGGTTGATGTGTTAGAATGTCATGCGGTAAAAACAATTGAAAGTTTAAGTGTTTGGCACAATCGTCTTGTTCATCAAAATATCAAGCATGTTAAGCAGTTTTTGACAAGAAATAAAATAGATTTCATTGACAATGAAAAAGACTTTGTGTGTGAAATGTGTTTAGCTGGTAAGCAGCACCGAATACCATTCGAAAATAGCAACTCTAGAGCGAGTGAACCTTTAGAATTGGTACATGCCGATGTGTGTGGGCCAATGGAAACTGAATCATTGGGTGGTGCACGTTATTTCTTGATATTGAAAGATGACTTTTCATCATACCGATACGTGTGTGAAACATAAATCAGAAGTAAAAGCAAACATAAAAAAGTATATCTCCTTGGTTGAGAGAGAAACTGGAAGTAAAATGAAGGTTTTGAGAACCGATAATGGTCTGGAATTTATGAACCAGGAATTGAAAATAACTTTAGAAAATAGAGGAATACGTCATCAACGTTCGGTGGTATACACCCCTCAACAAAATGGTAGGGCTGAGCGTGAGATACACACACTGGTGGAGGCAGCCCATACTATGATACAGGGGATGGTCAAGATATTTTGGGCGGAGGAAGCAAACACCGCTGTCTACGTTATTAATCGAACGGGTACAAGTTCAGTACCAAAGAAGACTCCGTATGAATTATGGTATAAAAAGGATATAAATTGCAACTATTTTAATAGTTTTGGGTCTAAAGTGTCTACACACGTTCCAAAAGAGACCAGATTGAAATGGGACTCAAAAAATAGGTTAGGAATATTCATAGGTTACAGTGATGAGGTAAAAGGGTTGAGAATCTTTATACCAGAAAATAATAAAGTCGAGATTTGCAGAGATGTCATATTCTTACCTGAAAAGACTAGAGCAGTTCAGCAAAGCACACAGAACCCATTCGAAGAGGTTATGATACCAAATGATACAGAAAGCAACTCGGAACCTGAAGAGATAAATGAAGAAAATGATGAGTATGCAACTCCTGAAAGTGATGACGATGATTCAGGTGATAACGAGAATTTGAGGTATAATTTAAGAAGAAATGTGAGCAGACCTTCCAGATTTGACGATTATGAACTTGACTCTGACACTAGTTTGATAACAATCCGCGAGGAGGGTGAACCCGACACATATGATGAAGCGATGGCTAGTAATGAATGGAAAAAGTGGAAAGAAGCTATGGAGGACGAGGTCTGTGCATTGGAAGAGAACGATACGTGGGTGTGTGTTGAAAGCGCAGGTGATAAAAAGGTCA
The DNA here is from genome assembly GCA_963675555.1 of Leptura quadrifasciata. NCBI lineage: Eukaryota > Metazoa > Arthropoda > Insecta > Coleoptera > Cerambycidae > Leptura > Leptura quadrifasciata. The sequence goes on from OY776679.1 coordinate 47,602,748, forward strand.
TTGAGTGTAAGTGGGTATTTAAAAGGAAAAAAGACGAAAGTGGGAGAGTGAGTAAATACAAAGCACGTTTAGTGGCCAGAGGTTTTCAACAAACCGGTGTGTTATTTTCAGATATTTATAGTCCTGTAGCTAAACTAAACTAAGTAAGAATTTTCTTAGCTTTATGTAACAACCTTGGAATTAATGTGTATCCATTAGATGTTTGCAGTGCTTTACTAAATGGAGACATAAAAGATGATGTTTATGTATCACTACCAAAGGGTTTTAAGGAAAAAGAAGGTACAATTTGCAAGCTAAGAAAGTCCTCATATGGGTTAAAATGTTCTCCTAAAAATTGGAATCAGAAATTTCATGAGCTGATGGTATCTTTGTCATTTTCACGTTCTGAATATGAATATTGTTTATATGTTAGGGTTACTCAAAATGTTAAGATTTATATTTTGATATACGTTGATGATCTCTTATTAGGAGGAACAAACGATGATGAGGTAACAAAAATAAAGTATATTTTAAGTCAAAATGTTAAAATGAAAGATCTGGGCAAGGTCAAACATTTTTTGGGTATGGTTATCTCACAGAATATGCAAGAGGGTAAAATTACAATAAATCAGACCAATTATTTAAAAGAAATTTTGAAAAAATTCAACATGCAAAATTGTAAGCCCACAAAAACCCCTATGGAAAGTGAATTTTAAGCATGATATGCTGAAAAGAGAAAGTTCTGAAAATTTAGAGATTGAAAAGAGGTGTAGAATTCTTATTGGTTCATTAATTTATGCCATGCTTTGTTCTCGCCCAGATCTATGCATTTCTTTAAGTATTCTAAGTAGATAACAATCATGTGCAAGTTCAAGTTTATGGCAGGCATTAAAACGAGTACTCAGATACATACAGGGTACTTTAGAATTAAGCTTGGTCTTCACAAAAAGTGAAAATCTAAGTATTGTAGTAGGATATGCAGACTCAGATTGGGCAGGCGATAGGGTAGACCGTAAGTCCACAACAGGATATATTTTCAAAGTATTTGGATGCACTGTATCATGGGCATCTAGAAAACAGTCAACAGTGGCCCTATCGTCCACTGAAGCTGAGTACGTAGCACTTAGTCTTGCAGTAAGCGAAGCATGCTGGCTTCGTTATCTGTTATTTGATTTTAAAATTCAGGAAGATTACGAAATTGCTACTATTTTTGAAGATAATCAATCGGCTATTAAAGTTTGTAAAAACCCTGAATTTCACAAAAGGTTAAAACGTGTAGATATACGTTTTCATTTTGTCAGGGATAAAATAAAACAAAACATCATTTTATTAAAATATATTAGATCTAATTAGCAACTTGCTGATGTGTTCACAAAACCATTGAATGTTACTCTACACAGCAAATTTTGTAATAGTTTAGGTCTAAAATAATTAGAATAAGTAAAATACAAAGTTAGAAGATTTACCATTGAGGGGGTGTGTTGCAGAAGCAATGGGAAATCTTTCATTTAGTTTTTAGTAAGTTGGCAACCTAAAAAATGTCAGGTTGGCAGTAGTAGCTGTAGTAAAAACGTAGAGCTGTGTGTGTTGTTTTCCATGTGCCTAAAGTTATTAAAAACCACATTTCATTTTCTCTTAAATTGTTTAATTCCAATTTTTCCGCTCCCAAGTACCTGCTCCAACAGTATTGAGGAAGCTTTGAGATATAAAGTGCGTTTAATTATTTAATTATATGCCTGTAAAAAATTAAGTGTGTAAATGAAAGTAAAACAAAATTTCCCTATTAAATACACAACTATTTATTAACACAGGGTTCGATTACTGCTTGCAACTTCTGCAAATCTGGGCGACTATTTATTGCATGTAGAATTTTGTTTAGGGTAGGCATTTAATTTTTGTATAAGAAACTATGTATTATTTGTCGAATAGAGTTTTTCATTGTTTCATCAAATCTGGTAATAATTCCTGGTCTTCCTCCAAGTTTTTTTGGCCTGCGTATATTTCCAGTCTTTCTATATTCCCTTATCGTACGGAATACAGTTGATCTTGCAATTCCTAACAGTAAAAGTGTTTAAAATAGGTATGTTACAAATCTTACATTGTTTAATATCTCACCCACTGCATTCATAATTGTAGGTACGATTTCACACATTTTGACCTTTGTTTTTCCACTCAACATCTGTTTATTCATATTTATTACACATTGCTTCTCAGTTAATGCTAAAGCACCCAAATCTAATCGTTTGCGTTTCTTTACTGGTGAAACTTCCACTAAACTTGAATTTGCCACAACATCCATATTGAAATACTTCCAGAATATATAAATAATCAATATAAATAACATATAATTAGTTCTCTACAGAACTGTTTCCTTAATGGGTGATGATAAATAATTAATGAAGATACTTTGAAATTTGGTTGAAATATTCAACTGACATGTATGTCAAAATTTAAGTGGCCTAGTGTAAAACTGGCGAACACGCAGCCAATCACATGTGTATGATTTAGCACGGCAAATTCGAAAGAGTCCTTCTGGTTTAAAAACAGACTATAGTTAACTCACAGCAAGTGGGGCTTGAGGCCACTCTAGGCTTGCCCGCTTAGGTATCCCAGTTTGCAGGCTAAACATGTTAACCCATTGGGCTACCACCCTCCTAAAAGCACACACATGGACCCCGCAAACTTCTTATGGAAATCCAGATCCTGTTAATTTTGTTCATTTTTTGATATCCATCCAGATCAAAAGTTCTAACGGGCAGAAAGTCCTAGGACCCCAAGGTTCTGTGGTACAGACTTTCAAAGATCGGTCTTTTAGCCATACACTAACATACGTGCTTGAAACAGTAGTGAGGCTACTAAAAGCGTAAATAGTTGGTTTGCCCAAAACAAACTAATAATAATAATAATAGCTTTATTGCCCAACAGAAAATCCATTTACAGGGCAATACATACAAAACATTTAGAAAGAAAATGTATTAATTAAACAACTAATACTAAATAATATAGCAGCATATAAAAAAAAAAAAAGATAACAAAGACAATGAATAAAAACAGATATACACAAACTAGTAAACAAATAAATTCTAACATATTAGATCACACTAACATTAAAATGTTGAATAGCCAGCTCAATAAGGGTTTTTAATGAACAATGATGTATATCGCATAAATCACATAGCATATTAAAATTTTGGCACATAACATATAATGGTGACTTTAATAAAATATTTGTCCGGGCTAAAGAACATCTGAATGTTTGGTTATGCCTTAAATTACTTCTAGGAACATTGAAATGAATAATACCAAATAATGTTGAACAGTCAATCATGTTATGTAGTAACTTATACAAAAAAGTTAGTGACATACAAATTCTTCTTAACTGTAAACTAATAATATTAAATCGATTACCTAAATATGTGTAACTAATTCCTCTCTCAGGATAAATACCATCAGATTTAAATACCAGATATTTCAAGAACTTTCTTTGAACCCCTTCAATCATAGATTTCTGACAATTGTAGAATGGATACCAGACTAAAGACGCATACTCAAGCCTAGAGCGAACATATGAGAAGTACAACAGTTTCAGGGCATTAATATTTGTAAAGTTTTTGCAATTTCTCACGATAAACCCATAGAATTTCATTGCCTCAGATATTTTTAATTTTACATGTTCATTAAAACTTAGTTTAGAGTCAAACAATACACCTATACAGCCTAGGATACTTATTATTAGCCGTTACTCGAGTCCGAGTATAAAAAATGTTACAGTCGATAAATTGTGTACAATAAAAAACAAGTAAAAGGTGTAGTCTATTGTAATTCCCATTCATCTACGGTGCACACGACTATGGCTATAGAGGCCAATTCGGGAGAGCACATGTCGACCGCAGTCAGGACAAACATAGACCTGGTTAGGTCTTGGATTCGGCCTTCTTGCAGCAACATTTCCTTGATAGCTGGCCACAACCCCTCGCCATTCGGTTCTGTCCGCTGCAAGTTGTTCCCATTGCTCGTCTGCAATACCGCAGGATTTTAGATTTTCATGGAGAGCGTCTTTGAACCTCCTTCGTTGACCGCCACGCCTTCTTCTACCGCTTAGCAATTCACCATAAAGTGTACATTTAGGAAGGCGGTTATCATGCATACGATGAACGTGACCTGCCCATCTTAGGCGTGCTCTTGAAATAAGCACCTCAATTGGAAGGCTGTTTGCTCTCCTGAGTACTTCCACGTTTGATATGTGATGGAACCAGCGGATTTTCATCATACTTCTGAGGTGTCTTTGCTGAAAACGTTCTAATTCTTTCACATGACGACGGTAAGTGACCCAGCTTTCACATCCATATAGCAGTGTTGGAATGACAACTGCTCTGTAGACAGCCATTTTCGTTGACAAAGCAAGGTCGTGGTTGTCAATCTCTCTCTAAGTCCCCAGAGTGCTCTAGATGCAGCGTTAATTCTATTGCGAATCTCGCCGTCCATGTTTGCTTTGTCATTAACAACGTTGCCTAAGTAATTGAACTGATCCACCACTTCAAGAGAATTTCCGTTAAGTGTAATGTCTATTTGGTTCACTTGATGAGGAGTTGACATAATCTTAGTCTTTCCAATGTTGATTTTAAGTCCCAAGGAATCATAGCTCTGTGCATACACATCTAAAAGTTCTTGAAGCTCTTCTGGCGTAGAGGCTAAAAGTGCACAGTCATCCGCATACTGGAGATCACAAATGAATCGTGTGCGTGTCTTCGTGAAAGCTCTAAAGCGCCCTATGTTAAAGAGACCGCCATCAAAACGGTATCTGAGACCTATTCCTCTGACTGTCAGTTTGTTATCAACAATAATTGTTAGAGCAGTTGTAAACAAATTAAAGAGTAGGGGTGCCAGGACACATCCCTGCCTAACTCCAGTGAGGGTTTGGAAAGGTTCGGTTGCCTCATTATTATACATAACCTGGGCGTTGTTGTTTGTATGTAGACTGCGACATACTTCCACAAATTTTCTAGGGATACCCAAGCGGAACATAATTTTCCAGAGCACTTCCCTGTCGACCGAGTCAAACGCCTTGGTTAAATCAATGAAGGCCATGTGAATTTCTCCTTGATGTTCGAGTGCTTTTTCTTGAAGCTGTTTAAGTGTGAAGATTAAATCCGATGTGCCTCGGTTTGGTCTAAAGCCACTCTGTGTTTCAGGAAGTAACTTTTCCATAACAGGTGTTAGCCTATTTGCCATCGCTTTAGTGAGTATCTTCCCTCCAACAGCCAGGAGAGCTATGCCCCTGTAATTTCCACAGTCCGCAGCGCTCCCTTTGTTTTTGAAGAGGTTGATTAAAAGTGTATCACGAAACTCCTGCGGAGCTTGACCACTTTCCCACACGACATCAAATAGTTTTTTGAGGTAGGGTATGAGCTCTGACGACACAGCTTTAAAGATCTCAGCAGGGAGTGAGTCGGCGCCGGGAGATTTGTTATTTTTTAGCTGCCCAATGGCGGTTAAGATCTCTTCCGTTGTTAGTGGTTTATCTAAGTCTTCGAAGGTGTCATATTGAGGGATAAGATTTATAATATCGTGATCGGCTTGACTTTGCTGGTTAAGAATGTTAGAGTAGTGTTCTTTCCATCGGGCTCTTATTTCCTGGTCTTCTTTGAAAAGATTTCCATTTAAATCTTTAATAGGGCATATATTTTTCCGACTGGGGCCGTACACTGCTTTTATTCCTTGAAAGAAATTCCTGTAGTCGTGTGAATCGGCGTACCTTTGAATTTCTCTGGCCTTGCTTGCCCACCACTCGTTCTTTATTCTTCTGATTTCGCGTTGCGTTTCATACTTAGATTGGGTAAAAGCTTCTGCTTTTGATGAGTCGTTGGGGTGGTTGATAGCGTTTTGGAAGGCAGTATGTTTGCGGTTTGCCTAGGATACAGGGAAGATGTAAAAAACACATTTATAGAACTAAATATTTTAACAATTCCATGTAGATACATTTTTGAATGCTTGATATATAGTCGTAAAAATTTAGACAAATATTCTTCAAACGGCATTTTTCATGACTATAATACACGAATAAAAAATGACATTCGAATAGATTATTTGCGATTAGAAAAATCCAGAATTTCATCTAATTACTACTGTCCCTTGTTCCTCAACAAAATTCCACCATGCATAAAGTTGTTATCATTCAATAAATATAAAAATATTATAAAACAAACACTAATAGCAAAAGCTTTTTATAGTGTCAATGATTTTTTACAAGATGACAATATACATTTCAGCACTGTGTAAATTATTTCAAAATTTCTTACCTTTCCTTCTGTGTAACAAAATGTATGTCTAAATCTCTATCCGTTTGTTTTTTACAGCTTTGTTTTTTACAAATTTTTATTCATTATTGTATTAAATGTGACTATTAATTAGGTCTTTTAAATTTTTAACTGTATGTACATATATACTTTTATACAATTATCACATATCTAAATGTAACTTTGATTTTGTTTGATGTTCATGCCAAATTGACTTGTGTAATGATCCTGTATGGTATCAAATGCATCAATAAACACTACACCTAAATCTTTATTGAAATTACAACGAGATAATAAATCATTCTCAACATGATACACATATTCATATATCGTTTGTTTTCTCGAGAAGCTAATAATTTTACACTTCGAAATATTAAGGCCCAATTTATTATCCAAACACCAAGCATGAATACGATCTAGATCGGATTGTAACTCCCAACAGTCACCAATATCGGTTATATCTGCATATATTTTTAGATCATCCGCATATAAAAGCTTGCATGAACGAATGACGTCATTTAGATCATTGATAAATAAAATAAATAAAAGTGGACCAAGGTTAGACCCTTGAGGGACACCAGAGGTAACAACATAGTGCCTTGAACTAAAACCATTGTATGAGACATACTGTTGTCTATTTGCTAAATAAGATTTAATAAGTTCTATAGCGTGTGGATGGAAGCCAAACAGTGCAAGTTTACTAAGTAAAGTGTTATGATCAATTCTATCAAAGGCCTTAGAAAAATCTGTATAAGCAACATCTACCTGTCCCTGACCATCCAATACATTTGAAACATACTGGGTAAACACTGCTAGATTTGTTACCGTTGATCTGTTACTGAAAAATCCATGTTGATTAGGTGATATTTGATTGCGAACGGAGAGGTAGATGCGCTCATACAGAATAATTTCTATTAACTTTGCAAAATTTGAGACTATAGAGATAGCTCTATAATTATCAACAAGTGCTCTATCACCACTTTTAAATACTGGACTAGTAGTAAATAAAGAAAAATCTAACTATATGATGTTTAAAATCAAACAGGCGAATTTGGACATACCAAAAAATGAAATAATAGGCACGAATCTGTGACATTTCAAGAAGACATTAAGTTTTTAGGTATTTATATATATCATAATTTAAGCTGGTGTACACAAATTCAGCATGTATCCCAAAAAGTGTGAGACAACGTGCCGAGGGCTGAGTGGCCGCAGAGTAGAAGATGCGGTCTTAAACGGTTCCCTGGAGGCACCAGGCGGCACCCCCTTATATATATATATATATATAGCCTTACTCGGTCATGCGGGGCTCTGATCGAGTGGACCTTTATTTCCCTAGTTCTTCGTGGGAACTATATGGAGAGAAATAAACAAAAACAAAACAAACAGGCTGAAAGGCCGGAAGGCCGGAAGGCCAACCAAAAGGCCCAGGTGCTGTGAAGGCAGAAATGCCGAAAATACAGCCAGAAGGCCAGGTTGCGCCACAGGCTAAAAAGCCAATCCAACGACCAGGGAGGCGCTCAGGCCGAAAGGCCAAGCACATCCCAAAAGTCCAAGAGAAGGAGCATTAGGGTCAATTCCGAAGAGGAGGTTGACCTAATGACGCGGAAGTGCGTGGTGGTCGTCTGTCTGGAGTCTCAAAAAAGAGGCTCCAAAATCTTGTCAAAGGTAGTCGAGATTTTTACGAGGCTAAAAGGGCCATAATCAAGAGTAACTTTGGCAGAGTTCAAAAAGGCCAAGCAATGGCAAAAGACCCCAAGAAGGCTATTCAAGGTCCAAGCGGGGTAAAGAAGATGGGCCAGGAAGGCCGCCAAGGCCCAAAAAAGGCTCCGTCGGGAAGCCGTCACACCTCCCAGCGGCCAACGGGGGAAAAGAGGGCAAAATTGGAGGAGCTATCCTTCAAGGATGCCCTCTCCGCCGTAAAGGTCGCAGTGGTGCAAGACGGTTTCCCGATGGAAACGATGGAGCAGGAAAGGCTAAAGGCCGTCCAAAGCTCCATTATGCAGGCCCACGAGAGTATTCCTGTAGGAGGGCCTCAGGTGCACTTTGCCAAGTGCACATATAGGCCAGGCTACCTCTTGGTGACGTGCGCGGATGAGACAAGCGCTGCGTGGCTGCGAAGTGTTGTCCCCACGCTCCAGCCTTGGGAAGGTGCAAGCCTCAAAACACTGGAGGGGGGCAGGATTCCAGGGCTATGCGCGTGCACCGTATACGTCGCCGACTTGGAAGGTCAAAGGCTGGAGGCCAACAGAATACTCACCAGACTAAGGGTGAGTAACAAAGGCCTAAACAAGAACCTCTGGACGGTGTTCGCAAAGACCCCGTCCGAGAAGGGGCAAGTGTGGGTTTTTTCCATGGAACTCAAAAAGTTAGATATGTGTCCTTATTTCAGAATGGGAAGGATTAAGTTCCCCCCAAAGGAACAGGGAACACATCCAGGACTAAAGCCGCCACAGGGTAAGTTGTTGTACAATACACGATCTATTAGACCTAGAGCGTGTATTGTATACAGTAGTAGAGTTAAGTGTATACTAATTCCGGTGCTCTGCACCGACGATTTTCTTACAGCCACTCTAACAGCATCAACAGAAGAGGGTATAAAGAGCTGGATTATATGCTCCGCCTACTTCCCAGGTGAGGAAAGATCCTGTCCACCGGAGATACTAAGCGACATAGTTGCCTACTGCGGAGAGAGGAACCTTCCACTACTAATTGGATGTGATGCCAACGCACACCACATGGTATGGGGAAGCACTAATATCAACAACAGGGGTGAGTCATTATTACATTTCATCCTAGGGGAAAGGTTACTAATAGCTAATATAGGCAGGAAACCTACTTTTGTCACTTCAGTACGTAGGGAAGTCTTGGATTTAACCTTATGTACAGGTAATGTAAGTGATACTATCAAGAACTGGCACGTGTCAGAAGAACCATCAGGCACCGATCATAGGCACATCAGATTCAACGTCAAGATACCATCTCTAACGGAGACAAAATTCAGAAATCCCCGAGATACCAACTGGGAAGAACATTTAGAGCCCCTCAGAGGGTATGTTGAGGGAGTAATAGCGTCTGGAAGAAACATAGAGAGCCTTGAAGTGGCAGTGGAATAGGTAAGCGAGGCGATAGTAGCTGCCTACCAGGAAAACTGTCCGGAGAAAACAAGGAAAACCAGGGGTAAAACAGTCTGGTGGAATAACCACCTAGAAGGCCTTAGGGCTGAGGTTAGAAGGCTATTTAATAGGGCCAAATCCAACCAAGACTGGGATACCTACAAAGTAAAACTCACGCAGTATAATAAAGAGGTCCGCAAGGCAAAGAGAGACTCATGGAAGAGATTCTGCGAAGAGGTCAGTGATGGCCCCGTAGCTTCCAGAATCCATAGAGTCCTAGTCAAGGACGGTTGTACTGCAAATGAAGTAGGTTTTATCAAAAGAGATAATGAAACCTACACAGGAACAATGACGGAAAGTATCAAATTGCTCATGGAGGCACACTTTCCGGGCCCACTGATATTAACAGACCTAGAGGATGGGCATTATCCAGACCAAAGGCCAGAAAGGCCCAAACTTGCGGACTGGAGGTTGGCCACCGAGGTTATAAAATCTGATAAAATCAGATGGGCAATTAGTAAGTTCCAACCACTCACATCTCCTGGGATGGACGGAATATATCCAATTTTGCTCCAAAAAGGGCTAGAGGTATTAATATCTTACTTATGTAAAATATTCAGAGCCTGCTTGGCTTGGAAATACATACCAAAAATATGGCGGAAGGTGAGAGTCATCTAGCTACCGAAAATAGGTAGATTATCGGACCAAACGCCCAAGTCATACGGCCTATAAGTCTATCCCCTTTCCTACTTAAAACAATGGAAAGACTGATAGATAGGTACATTAGAGACGAACTACTAAGGGAAAATCCCCTGAGTGAACGTCAATATGCATAACAGCCAGGGAGGTCGACAGACCTTGCGCTGGATGAATTAAACAGACTACTAGCAAAGTCCCTAGAGGACAAGGAAATGGAAGTAGTTACATTCCTAGACATAGAAGGAGCGCTTAATAACGCAACAACGCACTCACTAACGAGTGCATTATCAAACAGAGGAGTCCCAACAACGATCTGCCGGTGGAGATTAGTCAGCCTAGATAATAGGATTATAATATCTAATCTAGGTGAGATCTCCATTGAGGCGAAAGTGAGTACAGGCTGTCCCTATGGAGGGGTACTATCTCCACTACTGGTTGACGAACTCCTCCGGAAACTTTCCACAGAGGGCTTCTATTGATTAGGATATGCTGATGATCTAGCAATAGTTGTTAAGGGGCGATTCGCGAACACAATAACGGAGCGTTCGCAAAAAGCCCTAAATGTTGTCGACAAATGGTGTTGCAAGGAAGGACTTTCTATAAATCCCCACAAAACCACAGTCATCAATTTTACACGAAGAAGAGCACTGCAAGGCCTAAAGCCCCTAAGGCTCAACGGAGTGGAAATTCTATTTGCCTGTGAGGCAAAATATTTAGGAGTCATTTTTGACCAAAAATTAACATGGAATTCTCACATCCAAAAAGTCACACAGAAAGCCACAATCGCCCTGAGAAGGTGTAGGCAAATGTGTGGAAAAGCTGGGGGTTAAATACCAAAATGAACCTGTGGTTATACACCAGGGTAGTGAGACCCATGATAACCTATGGATCAGTGGTATGGTGGACTAAAAACGGTGCAGTCGGGAGCAATAAGGCTGTTAAGTGGCGTACAAAGGCTTGCCTACCTGTGCGTCACGGGGGCTATAAAAACTGCTCCTACGGCTGCACTTGAGGTCCTCTTGGACCTGCCACCCTTACACGTATTCATACAAGGCGAAGCTTGGTCAGTGGTGCACAGGTTAATGCAAGGCCAAACGCCAATTAGCCAACAACACGGGACGGAGTACCAGAAGTTATACTCGGAGATGAGGGCAGATCCCATTCTAGGCATGCCCACGGATGTAATAGGCCCAAGGGATACCTTCAACAAGAACTTTCAGACTGTTATACCAGACAGGGAGGATTGGAAAAACAGTCCCCCCATAACAGCACAAACAGTCTCGTACACTGACGGCTCTAAGACAGAACAAGGAGTCGGAGCTGGCATTTACGGGACAAGGTCAAAAGCCAATATCCCGATAAGTCTAGGGAAATACGCAACGGTGTTTCAGGCTGAAGTGATCGCCATACACTGTTGCGCAAGGGAGATAATAGAACAAGGCACTGTTAACCAGTCGATTGCCATTTTCTCTGATAGTCAAGCGGAAACAAAAGCAATCAGTTCCATACAAATCAACTCAAGATTGGTGTGGGACTGTTTGACGGCCCTTACAGAGCTGGGAAGTCAGAACAGAGTGACCCTAGCATGGGTATCAGGACACAAGGGACACAGAGGAAACGAAAAGGCTGACCAACTGGCCAAGGAAGGCGCACTTGAAGCCCCAATAGGACCCGAGCCCTTTTGTGGCGTGGCAAAGCCATGCATACGAGCAGCCATTAAGGAATGGGTGTAAAATAAATCTCTGGAATGGTGGAGGAATCTAAATATTGTCTGAAAGTTATTTGTGGCATTCTACGAATATTCTTTCCTATTATTTGGGTTTTCTACCAAATGTACTATTATCCTCTTCAAAACAAATCACCGAATCTACAAAATAATAGATGAAACATTAAAAATAGTTAAAGACAGGTTGCTAAATGATAATAATTTGGAAACTAGAACTAAATTAATTGTAAATAGCATAATGGAACTCTTAACACTGTGTATAAAAACAACCTATTTTCAATTGGACAATGAGTTCTATCAGCAGGATTTTGGTATGGCTATGGGGTCTGCATTATCACCAATTTTAAGCAACATATTTTTGGAGAACTTTGAGAACACACACGTTCAAAATTGTATAAACAAACCGGTTGTCTGGTGGAGATATGTTGACGACATCTTTGCAATTTGGCCTCATGGTGTTGATTTACTAGATAGTTTTTTAGAAAATATAAATAGTAAGGAACCGTCTATTAAATTCACATTAGAAGTAGAAAGTAGAAATGAACTACCGTTTTTAGATGTTTTAATTAGAAGGATAAATAATACAATTGAAACAAGCGTTTATAGAAAACCAACACATACTAATAGATATCTAAATTTTAACTCAAATCAGTCAATAAATGTTAAAAGGGGTGTTGTAAAATGTTTATACGATAGGGCCAAAATAATTTCATCTAATAATGAAATATTAAATAACGAGAAAAAATTTATCAAAGAGGTTCTAGTACAAAATCAATATCCTGAAGCCTTTGTTGATAGAGTTTTCATAAATGTTGAAAATAGGGACAATCAGGTACGACAAAAACCTGAACGTCATTATACAGCAATAATTCCTTATGTATACGGACTATCGGAAAAGCTACGCCGTATAGGTGACAAATTTGATGTTAGGACGATATTTCAAACGGGGAACACTTTAAGATCTATTTTAACAAAAACAAAACCGATAAACAGGGAGCAGAATTCAAAAAACTGTATTTACAATATCCCGTGCGAATGTGATAAATGTTATGTGGGTGAGTCATCCAGACCTTTCAGTGTGAGGTTGGATGAGCACAAGAATTACATTAGAAAGAATGAAATTCAGAAATCAAAGATTTGTGAACATGCTTGGGAAAACGGACATAGAATAAACTGGGACTCGGCAAAAATTTTAACAAAAGAAACAGATACCAAAAAAAGAAAAATTAAAGAATCAGCAATACTCTTATTAAATGAAGATAAGTGCGTATCGAATTGTTCTGTAGATATTTGTACAACCTGGCTACCAATGTTAAAAGAAGAACTTAACAAACTCAACATTATCTAAAAAATATCATCAGTTCTATGTTCTGTGTAAATAGTAAGTATCTATGGAAATAACATAAACAGAATCTTAAAGCTGTGTATTTGACATACACAGCAAAATAAGAGTTCTTCAAAAAATAGCTTTGAAAACGGAAAGAGATTACTTTCCGAAACGTCAGCAAAATACATTATTTTTGTGTTTATCCCGATTTATATTATTTGCAAAACATAACCTCTGACTTTTCCTTTGGCGTAAACTTCACGGGCGCAGACGCTTTTTTCCAATAATTCTATTATTTTGTAGATTCGGTGATTTGTTTTGAAGAGGATAATAGTACATGTGGTAGAAAACCCAAATAATAGGAAAGAATATAGGTGGAGGAATCTCCCAAGACAGAGACAGGCCAAGGAGTTCATTAAAGAACGTTCGGCTAAATTTACGGAAGACCTACTAAGCCAGAATAGGAAGGCCATCAGAGTAATAGTAGGCCTTCTAACTGGCCACTGCCGGCTCAATAGACACATGAGTCAAATGGGCCTGGCAGAGGACGCGACATGCAGATTTTGCCAAGAGGAAGAGGAAACCTCAGTTCACGTATTGTGCCACTGTGAAGGCCTGGTGAGGTTGAGATTCCAAGTACTCGGAGAAGAAAAACCAAGGGTGGACAGCTATACAAAAGGGCCTTTATCAAAGCTGTGGAGTCTAGTACAAAGGACAAAGCTGGATGAGGTACTATAAGGAAGATATTCTAGGAGCATCACAATAGACCTGAAAAGGTCGCGGTGGTAAAGGCTAAACAACCAGCTCCTTTGTTAATCTAATCTAATCTAATCTAACCACAACCAAACAAATCATCATAGCCAATCACTATCTGCCAATGATTTTAACAATTATTTTGCTGACATTCCTCTAAACATTATTAGTAACCTACCCATAAGCAACACTGATCACGTGAATCATTTAAAATTTGTTAATAACACAATAAACTTTAGTTTCAGAGAGATAACCTATGATGAAGTTCGCACTATAATAACTACTCTTAAAAATAGTAAATGATATCAACATAAAACTTATTAAGAGAATAATAAACCCACATAGTTTCAATAACGGTAGTGTAACATTATCTCTTATTATTTGGGTTTTCTACCACGTTATTATTGTCCTCTTCTAAAATAAATCACCGAAACTACAAAATAAATTGGAAAAAAGCCTTTGCGCCCGTGACGTTTACGCCAAAGAAATAGTCAGAGGTTATGTTTTGCAAATAATATAAATCGGAATAAACACAGAAATAATGTATTTTGCTGACAGGTAACAGGCGCTCCACAAGGATTCATGTTAGGTCCCCTGCTCTTTACCATTTATATTAATGACCTTCCCAATTCTAGTGGCGATACCGATTTCACATTGCTAGCTGATGAGCTGCACTAAACACAAATCTTTTACTACGGGAACTAAATCAGAGCGTTATCTAGACATATGAGAATATGAATGAATGATTTTTATCTAATCGATTAAAACTAAACCAAGACAATCCGCAATCACTAAACTTCACGCTATGAAAGCTTGATCAAGCAGACCAATTTATTCGCAGTGATAAAGCTGTAAAAATCTTAGGTGTTTATCTTGACCCAACATTATCCTGGGAGCAACACGCTTTAATATTATCAAGTAAACTCTCAAAAAAAATTTATTTTTTAATGAACCTTGTCAACACTTTATCCCAACACTTTTTAATTATGGCTCTTTTCATGCAAATATGTGATGTGGTATCCGAAACTGGGGGCTCTCAACTCATACCACTAAAGTATTCGGTCTGCAACGCAGATGTATTCGGATACTCTCGTGCCTAAGGTACAGATTTGACTGTAAAGATTAATTTATAAAACTTACGATTGATTCTCACTGTGCCCTGTGTCTATATCCTATAGTGTTTATTATATTTTAAACAACATGAACACTTTTACGTAACGCACAGCGTAACGTGACCGTAATCCTAGAAATTGTGATGAAATATAAATAAATTTTCTTCGGCTCACCCAATAAAGAATAGAACAGACTATTACTCTGTCAGATTATATAATGTTCTACATAATTTAGTTAAAAACTTAAACTTCTTGAAATTTAAAATCAAAGACTACTTAAAAGGTAAGGCCTTCTACAGGTTAATGAATTTCTAGAGAATGACCTCTTTGACTTAACCTGTTTAGGCACTGTATACCATTGTAAGATGTTACTTATTTAACTTATTTCTATATATATATATATATATATAGACGTATCTTGCGCCGATGAGAAGCCCGATTCACTACATCATGTGGATTATTGGAAGCCCGAGACACACATAAGAGGCCCGCTTTCGGGCTATTTGCATGTATAACGTTGTCTGTGACCTATTTATAGAAAATGGCTTTAAATAGCAAAATATCACCTGGGCCTCAAATTGATCTCATACTCTCGTCAAACATACAGGACTCTGTTCACAATATCCCAGACAGATGTCGCTCAGTGAAGAAGTGTATATACAGCATACATTTTAAGCCAACCGGACAGCCTTTAAGAGCCATAACATGTCGAAGGTATTATATGAGTCCCCATTCACTGGCAACACTGTAAACTATTTATATGTAAATTATTAACTGTTTTATCTATAGTTGTAATAAAATCTTTGTGTATGTTGTAAAAAACATAGCTTGATATTATTAAGAACAAAAAGTTAATTCCCTTTCGTATTAGTTTAGACTTAATTGGAACTTAAATATAATGCTTCTCAATCTTCTTTTTCTCTGATGGGATTAATCTCTTAGTAAATTTTCTCATCAAGCCTAACACATACAAAATTGAATTAATAAATAACACGAAACAAAAAAACAATTCGCCATAGCTACTAATCCATAACAAACCAAAAGAAATTATAGTATTAGATATAGTCCCTATGATTTCTTTATTATTCTTTTGAATTGAGTAGGTATGTGTCTATATGTTTTCATTGCATTTGTGGATAAAGTTGTGTATTGCATTTCTATATTACTACTACTACTACTTACTATTAGATTGGTTTACAAGATTTAAGAAATAAAAACTCTTCTGTTCATCATTTTCTTCTTCATGTCTTATGTTTAGTAAGATATAATAGTAATTTATATGACAAAAGGATGTTGTA
Source organism: Leptura quadrifasciata (assembly GCA_963675555.1). Lineage (NCBI taxonomy): Eukaryota > Metazoa > Arthropoda > Insecta > Coleoptera > Cerambycidae > Leptura > Leptura quadrifasciata. Next base: position 47,619,054 of record OY776679.1, read on the forward strand.
ACATTTTCACGATGGCGCCGGCGTTGCAGTAATAGGGGGTGGGCGATAAGTGAAATCTATTATCGATTATCGATAATGGGAAAATAACGATAACGACCGATTAATCGATAATTCCAATAATTATCGATAAATGCAGTAATTATTACATATATATATATATATATACATATTGCTATTGATAGGTATATAGGTATCGATAAATGATATTTGTGATATTAAGTGGAAGAGCAGAGAGTGTCTCACTCTACTGAACTTCGCCCTTTTATTATTGTACTTCAATAACAAGTAAAGACATATTATTATTGTTTTTTTTTACAAAAAGAAAGTCACTTTACTCTGTGGCTCCGACCGTCACAGAAGGGCGCTGGTAATACCAGTGGCCACTCCCCATGCCCGTGGGATGAGTGACTACTGGATCCGTGAACGGTGTGCCCTGAGTAGATGTAATGAGCTGAGGATGACAGCCTTCTGCATTCTACCTGCTAAGATCTCTACCGAATTTCGGCATGCCGGTATGATCTTTAACTCTGAAAGCAGCGTCTGTCTTGCTACCACTATTTTAACAGTATGGCCTGGATAAAGCCTGTGGAGTTCAAAGAGTAAATCTTGATATTTGGTCCGTTTTTCCTCCTCTTTCAAGACAATGTTGCTCTCAGCGAGGGCTGAGAATTCCACGACATACATTGTCTTGAGTTGGTGGTCGAGGAGTACTACGTCAGGCTTGTTGGCTTGTATTTGCCTGACAGTAGGAAACGAGTAGTTTCAATAAATTAGACACTTCTCATTCCCCACAACGGACTCAATATCCCCCGGAGCGTAAGGCAGCACTGGTGTTTCGTCTATCCCATACGAGTGCCTTAGATGGTAATAAAGCACTCGCAATGCCGCGTATATACAGTGACTTATCCGTTCTCTTAGTAAAATACACCAAATTATTTAGTTTCCGCTTTGTGTACACTGAATTATTTTTATTCTATGTGATCTACACTATTTACAATATACTTGACAACACCGCAGAGATTCGAATTGTTATGCAATTTAAACAATCAGGCTTCTAAATATTCGACAAATGTATTCGGCTTCTTAAGATTTATTATATATATACAAAATGTATGTCTGCCCCTCTTGCTTCTTAACCCGGGCTTTCATCTGTCCGAAGAATATGTCGGGTTTCGTATTATGCGTTAGATGAGTATATATATATATATATATATATATATATATATATATATATATATTGCTATGAAATTCTTGGATGTGTTTTGTTGAAATTATTATTAGAAATGTTGCTTTGGGCGCCACCTGCGGAAATTCGCAGGAATCACTAACTCGGTCAGTAGAGATGAGAATCTAATTTAATGCAGGAGCCGGTTCAATTGCTTATGTACTGAAATTAAAATATTCGTTTGACAGAAACCTTTTTATTAATGGTATTTGGTGAAAACTCCAGCTAATGACAATTGACAACTGTGAACAAACTTAAAACTAACATGTACAATATAATAACAATGACAGAATCAATATTATCGACTTTGTATCGATTTGAATTTAAAATGGTATCTGAGCTCTTTATTATGTACGGTAGTAAGTTAGGTAACCTTTTCCTCGACGTGAAGTGCGGTTGTCCTTTCCAATGCGTCCAGAAGAACAGCTGATGTCGATCCGGTTCTAATATGAGAACCTGGAGAATGTATTTCGACGAAAATTCACTTTATTTTACCGCATGAAGCACTATTTGGTTTTAATGTTGACTGTGATATGGCTTAAATGTATTTACGATATGGATTTTTAAAATATCTGGTAAGTACAGACTGATTTCTGCACGAAATATTACTTCGTAGGTGATGAAAACAATTTCTTGGATATAAATTTCAAAATATATCGACTTTCTAGTAATTTATTTCACATTTGATGAATATTCTATTCAAACTTTGTTAAATTTGTCACTTGACGTTAAAATTATTGAAAATTGAAATTTTGAATTTAAAAAGTGAGGTTAATTGCGGAGCTAAATTTTAACGTGCGTACTCTACAACTTCGAAAATTGCTCTCCTTTGACACTGTAGTCATAGTTACGGTACAAATTTGCTATTTTTGGATATCTAGATTAAAAATTTTATTAATTGTCAAATTAAATATGGACTTTTTATGGCTTTTTAATTACATTTCCTAACATGTTTCGTTCGATTCATGATCTAGGTTTTGCTGTGAATCTTTTCATACCCTTGTTTTCTCTCTAGGGTGGATATTAAGAAATTTGACAAATTTTGAAATTTTTACATATTTTACTTAAAACTAAGGCTTTTGAGCCCCAAATACCATGTATAACCCTTGCTTTGATACTATTATACACTATTCTATTTACAATTTGCCTTGTTGTGGCTTTTTCTTAAAACTAACACTATTTAATTTTTTTAGGGTACGTCCTACCGAAAATTTGCACTTCGACGTGACCCAACACATAAATGAAGTTTATAAATAGTTCTTAAACATTGCCCAGCACTGTGGCTATTGGCATTTAACACATATGTATTTCAACAAACTCTTGGGTTTACAGTATTTGAGATTTTACCCAGTCCTTGTGAAAGCTAATCCAAAAATGTCACTGGGGTTTCTTATGGCACTCAAATCCCAGAGCTGTTGTATGCAGAAGTTGCATTTGGTAAGTATTCAAGTAATTATGTAAAAATAATCTTGTCTTTTATTTGGTTAAAGTTATGAGCAAAAGTTTATTTTGACGCTTGATCTGTCACTTTTCCCAAATATATTTTATTATACAAAAGTTTTAATATTGGTTTATTGTGCACAAGATTTACTTTATTTAGATCATAGATCATTATCTTTTAATAATATGTACTGCAATGCGTGTTGCAGATGGATAAATTATATTTTTTATGACATTTTCTAGGTCTCCCGCTACTGCGATTGCACAAAATGGACTTACGACCTCCTGCAGCCAAATGTGAGTGGATTCCTGACCATCGTGTGGGCTAACTTAGCCCTTTTGCTTCATTATAAATGTTCTAGTGCACTCGTGATGTATAATTTGATAGATTATTAGAGGTATTTATGTACAATTTTTGTTTGTTAATATAAAATTCTTACAATTTATTGGGTTTTCATAAGGTTAATGTTAAAGTCATATTTGTATTGGCTTTTGAATAAAATTTGCATGTCCGAGCCACCGTTCCTAAACATTTTCATAGGTAGCGCTCAGGAATTTCATTTTAATTTGAATCGAACATGATAAATCTTATTTTGTTGGAATGTGGATATCACAACAGTTCCCAGTGAACCTGAATTCAGCTTCATTGCATTGAGATGCTATAATAAAATATGTTTTGGTGTATATCGTACACAATGAAACTATACTTTCAATATTCTTGATTATTATTTTATTATTATTTGTATTGTGAATTTGTGACATAGCAATATATATATATATATATATATATATATATATATATATATATATATATATATATATATATATATAAATACAAACATAAAATTTATTGAGGTTAATAAGGTATTTTGGCCAATAAAAAGAAAACTCTTTGTTATTGTCAAGCTTTCACTAATGTTTATTAGCTTTCTCAAGAGATTAACTTGCGGTTAGTGGTCGATCCCATACACATAGCTACACTGCTATTGTTTTTAATAAAACATTTAACTTAAGTTTAATTACACATATTGATAAAATCTGATTAAAATTTCATTTAAAATAATTTACAAAATGGACTCAGTTGAAACTGCTGAAGCCCAGGGATTCTATCAATATGTGTAATTAAACTTTATTTTCTTTTTTCTGTGAGGTATCCAATTTTTCGGCATCACTTTCATCGTCCGAGGACGAGGAAAACGAATCTACTGCAGTATCGAACAATTTGCAGCGCCGGCGCCGTTTCATTCTAAATGCAGTGTTACCAATAATAATTATTGTGTGACAATCGAAGGCAAAACTATAATAAAGCCGTTTTTTGTGAAATCATCTCTTTTAAGATTAAAAAAAAAATGGTTTTGCCTGGACTAGTATCAACCATATCATTCATAAATATATGTAAATAAAAAAATCTGATAATGTTGAACAAAATCAAATCATTTTAAGTTAATCTCCAGCCAGTAACACCACTTCAAATTTCAGCAAAATACAATCAATCCGACAGTTATCCATACCGTTAGTATAGTTAGTAGTAGTTATTTTCCATCTACTTGCAAATTCACTTTTCAAAGAAGAAGAAAATAAACAAAAAAATTACAAAACACTTATTTTTCATTATTCATATCCTAAAAACTCGCTACATATCGATTTTGTAGCGATTCGCAACAAAACTTCAGCACAAAAAAAAATTTTTTGCCCACCCACCCCCACAATCGCATCACGATTTCTCTTAATAATTACACTCTACCCGTGAAAAGACTCAAAACACCGAATTTTACACAAATATCTATTTTAAGCTTCTTCCGATATTACAACTTTTTCCCTATTTTTCAACTCCCAAATTTAACTTGACTAGAAAATTCTTAAAAATCCACAGATTCGTCATTATACTGCCAAAAACTCAATTCGACATTCATTACTCATCAAAACAAAAAAAAACCCGGCCACCCCCACAACCGTATCCCAGATTCTCTTAAAAAATAACAGTTGATCCATAAAACTCTCAAAACACCGATTTCTCACAAATATAAATTTTCAGCTTTTTCTGATAAATATAAATTTTTTCGCATTTTCAACCTCCAATTCCAACTCGGCCAAAAAATTCTTAAAAACTAAAAAACTAACTTATTCGTCCAAAAACGCAACTCGACATTTCTTCTCACTAAAACTTCGGCACAACAAACATTTTTCATCCACTCCCGATTTCAACCACCTTTCAAAAAGTATGCGATGTAACAGCTACGAACGTTTTTGTGTCCAAAAAAAACGTTTCAATATTTTAACCCCCCCAAATCTTAAATGTACCAAACCACTTTTCAAAAGTTTGCATTTGAAGAGATCTACAAAATGACCAAAAACATCCACCTAGCATACGTAGAACTTGCAAAAACTGCGAAATTCCCAAGCGTTACAGAAATTGCCTGTGGACCACGTATTACCGTTACACTTTCAATTCGTTTAACATTTGTCAAAACATTTTAAATGTTAAAATCGCAAACAACATAAAAAAACATCATTCGCCTCGTGACGTTTGTCGCTCTCACTCTGTATGCTTTTCTCTCTAACGGTGAGTAGAGGACATAAGCGCCAGCGGTGTATTTGACTGTTTAAATCGCTCAAAAACTTGAATCGACTCTCACGGCTCGCCGGTCACTTGTAGGAGAAAAAAGTTAAGTAGTTTTTTTACACAGAATTTTTTTCTCTACAACTTTCGTCTATAACCTTTTTTCGAAATTTTTTCCGTTTTTGACATATCGCGATTTCAACCTTTAAATATTTTTCTTCCAACCCCTGCACATCGATTTTTACTTGCTACTTAATGTACATCTTAAACCTAATTTCTGGTCAAAAATTCAGCCATGGAATACAAATGGACATTTAAAAGCCCTTTATTGGACTAGTAATAATTTACTGAAATTCAGGATTTTTCTAATCGAATCAACTCGAATATCATTTTTTGTTCTGGTATTATACTCATGAAAACAACTGTTAGCCGAATATTTATTTAAGTTTTTATGTGCATAGACCAAGCATTCAAAAATGTATTTACATGGAAGTGTAATTGAATTGAATAAAGGTATTTTTTAAATCTTCTCTATATCCTAAGCCAGCAATTATCCTTACAGCTCTTCTTTGCAGAGCAAAAATTCTGTTTGCATGACAGGAGTGCTCCCAAGCCATAATTGCGTAACATCAGACAGACTGAAATAGACTATGATACGCCTGCATACATTTCTTGGTACTATTTTACTTCGATTCTTTAAGACAAGTATATTTTTTGATAACCCGGTCGCCAAATGATCAAAGTGATTTTCAAATTTTAATTTTGGATCCAGATATATATCTCAGAATTTGACTTCTTCTGGGTTATTTAGGTTATCCAGATGTCTCATGCTAAAGGTAATGTTAACAGTTTTACTACTGTTTAACGGTAGTTTATTACAAACAAACCATTCATTATAATTTATTAGATTCTGCTTAATTCGGTTTTTTATTTTTGCTATATCGTAATCTACATAGGAGTCGGAATAGTTTGTATCATGTACGTACAGTATTGTTTTTATGTCTGGTATAATGGAACTTATGTCATTTATATATATCAGAAACAGCAGAGGTACTAACAATGAACTCTGTGGAACACCAGATTTAATTTGTTCAATATTTGATTGGAAGTTATTAATATGATACAATTTGGTTTCGTCCTGTAAGGTAGCTGCTTAATAAGGATATTTGGCTGGACACAATCGAAGCCATCTGATATGTTTTCCAGCAATTCCATAATGGCTGAAGTGGTGGATTTGTTTTTTCTGAAGCCAAATGGACTATCACTAAGTAACTTATTTTCTTCAAAGTAATCATACAACTGCGTTTTTATAAGACACTCATACATTTTTGAAATAAAGGTTATTTGCGTAATAGGCCGATAGTTGTTTGTATCGTTGTAGTCTCCCTTTTTAAAAATTGGTATTACTTTCAGTAGTTTAAAGCATGTGGGATAATTTCCTTCGCGTATGCTACAGTTTATTAATTTAGTTAGAGGTACAATTATTAAGTCCTTGAGTGATTTAATTAAAATGGTATTCATTTCGTAAATATCTTTAGAGTTTTTTATTTAAGTTGGTTATAGCATCCCTCACTTCAATGAATCGGTTACATTTGTAAAATGAGAGTTGAAATTATTCGCATTCAGATTTGTAGGCATGTCTCTAGATGGACTATTACTTCTAAATGAGTTTATCACCCCCCACGCGGTTTTTATCATACTATCTGAGTTTTGTATGTGGCTTGTATATGCAGCTTTTTTGAATTGTTTATTTCTCTCCTATAGATATATCTTAGTTCTTTAATGTCATTTCTCAGAGAAGCATTTGGAAAATTTTTTTGGAGTTCATTTAATAATCTTAGACGTTCGCACATTTGTCGCAATGTTTTTGTTTCTTATTGTGCATATCTTTATTATTTTAGGAAAGGCTTTTCCCATTGCATCTAATAGGATTTGCAAAAATATACCGAATTTAGTGTCTGAATTGTAGTATTGATAATCAATAAAAGACTAATCGTGGTTTTCTAGCAAGTGGAACATTTCAGATATACCTTTTTTTGTCAAGGGTCGCTGTATATAATTTTGAGGCGTAGATATACTCTTTCTTATTGATATTTTTATATTGATAGCCAAGTAATCTGAGACAAGAATCCAAAACACTTGTACTGAAATCTAATTTCTTAGAAAAATTTATGAATATATTATCCAGGCAATTTATAGCTGAAATTTTTTCAAATATTTGCTGACTCAGACCAAAACCTGTAACTAAATCTAGAAATCTAGACCTTTTATAATTTTTCGAGTTGAAGTGAACGTTAAAGTCACCATTTAACAGGATGTATTTGTGTAGATCGATTTTGCTTAATATATTTGCTACCTCCCCACTCACCACCCTATGCGGGGCAACTTTAAAATTTCAAATGGAAACCCCTATTTTTTATTGCGGAATCGGATTCTACGGCAAAAAATACGTAAATTTTATTCTAGACATTATTTTCGATTCTTGCACGGTGTCACTGTAATCGCAAAAAATGAAAAGAAAACATTACTGTTTCAAGAGTAGCGTCTTGTGCCCATAAAAAAACGTCCAATTCAAAAACTGAAAAACACGTATTTGTTATTTTTATGAAATCTATCCAATGGCATTGGATTCGACTCTCCCACCCCTAATCGAGTGGGTAGGAGCGCACTTTTGAACGGAAAAAGTTATTTCATTTTTCATTAGTTCTCGCGTTTTGTTTTGCATAATGGCTACTTTAACAGAGGAAGAGAGAGTTTCTCTTTTAATGATGCGAGGGTGGGGCGATAAAGAAAGGTCATATGATGAAGTTGTGATTTTATTCAACGAAACTTTCCATGTAGATCAAGTGGGAATTTCGAAATCTACTGTGTCCCGTACCATCAAACGATTTCTAGACACAAGGACAAATAAAAATCGCCCAAAATCTGGAAGACCAAAATCTGAAACATCGGAAGCTCGACAAATGGAAGTGGCCCAGGCATTTGTTGAAAATCGAAGGTTATCAATCAGAAAAGCCAGTCAACAGCTTGATATGAGTGCATTTTCAGTTTATAAGAATTTGAAACTTTTGAAATTTCATCCTTACAAAATTCACCTTCACCAAGAGTTAAATGAAGATGATTTTGATCGGCGACTTGAATTTAGTGAATTAATGATGGAAAGGAGTAACCAAAACCCAAATTTTTTGTCATCTCTACTTGTCTTCTCAGATGAAGCAACTTTCGAACTCAGTGGAAAAGTTAATCGCCATAATTTCAGATACTGGAGTGACGAAAACCCTCACTGGATGCTTGAAACACATACGCAGTATCCACAAAAATTAAATGTTTGGGCAGGAGTTTTCAGGGACCGAATCATAGGACCGTTTTTCATAGTGGAAATTTGAATGGAGAAAAATACCTGGAACTGTTGACAAATCAAATAGTTCCCGCAATACAAGAGACTACTGGTGATGAGTTCGATAATGTTTGGTTCCAGCAAGATGGGGCTCCTCTACACTATCGGGGTATTGTTGATTATTTTGTTTGGGGCTACGTGAAGGGTAAGATTTATTTCACTAAACCTCGTGATTTGGAAGAGCTGAGGCAACGCATAATAAACATTTTTGTAGAAATACCACCTCAAATGATAAAGAATATTGAAAATTTTTACGTTCATCTCGGACAATGCCAAGAAATCAATGGGCACCATTTTGTTAGGGGTGGGAGAGTCGAATCCAATGTCATTGGATAGATTTCGTAAAAATAACAAATACGTTTTTCAATTTTTGAATTGGACGTTTTTTATGGGCGCAAGACGCTATTCTTGAAACAGTAATGTTTTCTTTTCATTTTTTGTGATTACAGTGACACCATGCAAGAATCGAAAAAAATGTCCGGAATAAAATTTACGTATTTTTTTTTGTAGAATCCGATTCCGCAATAAAAAATAGGTGTTTCCATTTGAAATTTTAAAGTTGCCCCTCGCCCCACCCATAGGGTGGTGGGTGGGGAGGCCATTTTGGTATCAGTAGATAGTTTTTTGGAAAATTTTTGACACACATTTTTTTATTTTTCGATTTGATGCAAACTGTTCGAGATTTTTCACCGTTCCCATACTCTTCTAACACCCGGTATAGTTACGACAACAAACTTGAGGGAGAGTATTTCAATTGCAGAGATTTCACAGTGTCTTTCAACAGACTGATCTACTACATCACTTCTATTTTTAGACATAATATTTAGCGTACTAAGAATAATTGCTCCTCCATGTTGTATAGAGTTTTCCTGACAAAAATATGAAGCTAATTTATAATTTTTTAGGCAAATCATATTTACCTCATTTACGTATAAAAAGTGTTCGCTAAAACATAACAAATCATAATCAGCTTTTATGCTATCTAAACCCAGGTAGAACACTAATATTGAACCGATATTGGTTTAATATTACAAAAACGTTGGCTCAATGTAAAAACGCAACGTTGAACCAATAAAAAATGTGAACATTTTTGTATATAGTTCAAATGTGCTTTTAGAGAGCGGAATATTAAACATAATATTTTTAGTCGCAAACTCCTCTATAAATCCTTATTTTACTATAAGGAAAGTAACCAGACTGCAACCAAAGTTACAAATCTGGCGCGTTAAGTGTAATAATTGCATATTACCATCAAAACGCTAATGCTTCGATTGCAACAAACACCAGCCGAAAGACTGATCCTACTTAAAGGAGCTCCCTTGCCAGTCGTCACACACCACTTGCACTTGCAAGTGGTGTGTGACGGAATAAGGATTTATAGAGGAGTTTGCGACTAAAAATATTATGTTTAATTTTTGTATATAGACTCAATATTTGTTAAGCTATATTCAACAAATATTTAAAAATCATATCATATAATATTTTATTCCAATAAAAATTATTATTTGAAATCATATATTGGCCCAATATTTAATGAAAATTTAGCCCAATGCCCACAGATGGTAAAGCCATTTCTTGTAATTTTCATAAAGTACAATGTTTGAATAATTATTATTATTTTAAGAACCTCACTAACAAGATCTAGAAGTGATTGTAGTAATACTTCCAGCTGAAATATTTAACCTGTGTATGGTAGGTACAACTACATAATCTGTAAAATTACTAAAGGCATCTTGGGGCCTTTGTTAGTACAGATTAGGTAAGCATCACCACAGTGAATTTCTCTTTGTCTCAATTTCTCATTGCCTGGAGACCCTAAGTCAGAAATTGTACGCTTCTACAAGCATATTGCAAGGAGAGCCATCTATGCAATTTATTGCAATCAGCCTAGGCATAGCATGACTATCCAATATAGATATAAATCGGTTAAATAGCATTATTTAAAAGAGAGTTTAACAATATAATCTCAATATGAATATCCCGATATTTTAAAATTAATATTTGTCTTTATCAGTCGATGTTTGTTGTGCAATATTACTAAAAAGTTCACTAATAACATAATAACATATCCACTTCCAATTGAAGAACCCTGTATATACCCCATATATAAATTTAGTTTTTTCTTATTTATTTCCAAATTCAAGTAATTATTGCAGTTAATTCATTTCATTTTTACATTTATTTAGTAATTTAATATTGGACACAATAAAGTTACCAGAATGCGTTTTAAAATTATATTTTTAAAGCAAAGTTAAACGCTACAATTTTGAGGCAAAACTTACATAAAATCTAGTCGAGTTGCAGGGTTTGTTTATAGTATATTCAGATAAACGTCCAGTACTTCTTGTATTCCCATAGTGTGAAATCGCCTACCCTTTTCTATCTTAACCGTAGGAGGAGATAGAGAGTGGAGTTTTCAATCTGAAACGCTGCACAAAACTATGCCTACTACTCGCTGGACACTGAGTTCGCTGTACTGTGAAGATTGAATTTAAACATACCTTAAGTACATCGCTGGACATTGAGTTCGCTATACTGACGCCGCAGACAACCATTCTTTGGTGTACTCTTTATGAAGTACCATTTTAACCTCTCTGTTATGCTCAACGAGTACGCTAAACATGAAGAAGCTGGGGAGAGCATTCACGGGCGATATAACGCTATACAGGGCGCACAGGGGTTCAGCTGGCATAAATTTGTAAAGGTGATTACTTTCTTATTTCGAGACTCTACTTTATTATTTGCAATTGCATTCATATTCTGGTTACGGGGTGTTTAAAAAAAGGTTTAATTGACGCATTTGTGGTACTAAAAGAATATTAGATTTTTTTTTTTTAAATATTAGCTTTGATTTTCAACAATAAAATATAATATTATATTACCAGTTATTCAGTTATGATTTTAATTCACATAATTTCACTTTCTAAATATCTTACTAGGGAAATTTGCGTTTGCAAAGTAACAAGTTTATATTCAAGAACTATATATTTAGAGCTATGCAATAACAAGGTACTTTATCACAGACTAGCCAAACTTCATGGCAATTTCATTTTCTATTGTGGCTTTTTGCTTAGAATTGTTTTTTTGATTTGAGCTGTGATTGTCATCATATGATTCTAGTTTAATTTCATTCAGATCTTCTAAATATAACAAAAACTTTTCCTCAATTTGACCATTTATAAAACTTTTTTTAAATCTACCTTTTCCATATATTGCCCTGTCCTCTATAATTATATATTGTACATTTCATTTTCTGTTTGGATTTTTTAATGTCTAGTTTTAATTGCTTAATTTGTTCATGGCCTTGTTTATGTGTTTTAACTCTTGATTTTCAGTTTGTAACTCTTAATTTGAAGTGGTTCAGGATAGCAGATCCGTTTCCTCATACTCTATCATATCTGTAGTATTTTATTTTATTTTTCAACCACAACACGTTACTCTTGTTGCACAACTGTTATGGTATACTTTGTCGCACTTTAGACATTTAACAGCTTTTTTTATTGTTTCGTTATTACAATAATTGCAGATCAATAATTTCACTGACACTCTATTTTCAGCCATCTTTATGCAGGAGTTGCTACTGTCATAAAGCTTAATGGTCAGAAACAAAATAGAAAAACCCAGAAACCAAGAAAACCAGCATGGAAGATGCAACTCGAAAAGCAAATCGAACTACTAAGAACTGAGGCCAATATAATCCGAGAGTACTTAGAAGGCAATAATAGTAGAAAAGTCAAAAACAAAATCCGTGAAATATGCCGAAGGAAGCATGTAGATTTAAATGACCCTCAGTTGCAGGAGAAGTTAATAGATTATTATGACGATGCCAGGCAGAAGACCAAAGTTAAGGAGGCGAGACTGCGACGATACAATGAAGCCACAAAGCGCAAGAAGCAAAACCATCTATTCTCCAATGGCCAAAAGGCCAAATTATTGTTCATCAATTTTGTTCTTGTTAAATAACACTGAATTGGAGATATTACAAAAGAAACAAAATCAAGTATTGAGAATATTAAATTGTTCCAAATATACAAGCAGAAAATATACGTTAGATAATGTAGGTATACTTAGTGTTAAACAAACAATACAATTCAATACAATGACATTTATATATAAAATTTTGCATGGTTAATTACCTATCCATTTGTTAGAATATTGTACTTATGTAAGAGACATTCACCAATATATGACTAGAACTAGGAATGATTTGTATGTACATACAGTTAGAATGAATTTTAGTCGGAATGATCTCTACCACAATAGAATAGAATAGTATTGTATACTAGACTATCACAGGAAATAAAAACAAGTCAAACCGATCAAGATTTTAAAAGACAAAGTTATACTTATGTATATAATAACGTAGATGTGTAATGATTAATAATGTGTTTAATAATCTATAATTTTCTTTTTTAATGTAATATTTTATGCATTGTAATTAGCTGACGCTAATAAAGGCTATTATTATTATTATTATAAAGGTATTCTATCACAATCTCGAAAACCACAATCATGGTTAGTCAAACCCTGCAAGATTTAACCAGCAAGCGACATGGCACCAAACAACCTAGCATGGGTTAAACGATCTTCCTGAAATGCCAGACACCAATATTACCTCTGCAGATGTCGAAGAGTGCATAAAGAAAACTTCAAACTGGAAAGCACTTGGGTCAGATAACATCCAGAACTTTTGGCTGAAATCATTCCCATACTTATTTCCGCACTTCGCCTATGCATTCAACAAAACTCTAGAAGATCCAGAAGGGTTTCCTCAATTTATAGGTCAAGGAGTAACTTACCTTCTACCCAAAAAAGAAGATCTGAAAGACCCAAAAAACTACAGACCAATCACCTGCTTATCTACGATCTACAAACTATTCACATCATTGATACATACGCATATCTTATGAGCACTGTGAAATCAATAACATAATATGTCCAGACCAGAGCCAGAGAGTTGCGTAACGAGATCATTGGGATGCAAGGAACAATTAACTATAGATGCGGCAGTGGCGGCCCGTGGCTTTTAGCTGTGGGTGGGCAGGATGGGATAGGATTGAATAGTAATTACAGTTTTCCATAGAAATTTAGTGGGTGTAAAAAATCAATAAGCAAAAAACCTCTAATTTCTTAAGTTTATTTTTGAATTTTGTAAAAATACTCCCTTCTATTCTGGCCCACAAAATTACTAGGCACTTAACCACCAATAATGTACCAGCCTTGGAGCAAAATAGATGTCGAAAAGGTTCCCAAGGAAGCAAAGAATGGCGTATAATCGATTTAGCTGTAACAGAACACTGTCAACGCAGAAATATATCCGTAGCATGGATCGATTATAAGAAAGTCTTTGATTCTGTACCTTAGTCTTGGATCCAACAACTAATGGAAATTTACAGAATCCATCCTCAAATCATAGAATTCATAAAAGCTATGATGACATTTTGGAGAACCTTTCTTAGTGTTGACATTAATTCGGTAAAATACAAAACGCCCAACATCAGTATTGCAAGGGGTATCTACCAAGGAGATAGTCTCAGCCCGATTTTATTCTGTATGGCCCTCAACCTACTCAGCTACATGCTGGAATGTAGCGGCTACGGTTACACCCTAACAAGGCACCCAAACACCAAAATTTGTCACCTACTTTATATGGATGACATAAAACTATATGCAGCGAATAAAGAAGAATTACAGAGTGAACTGGAACTAGGTCTGCCTTTAGCAGAGATATTCATATGAAGTTTGGGATACAAAAGTGTGCATTTATACATGTAAGAAAGGGCAAAATAGAAGAAAGTCAGAATATGATCCTAATGGATGAGAATTCTCCCTCTTGCCAGTAGGAGAAAGATTAAATTAAACAAGGATTAAACAAGGTCTTACCAATGATCAAGTCAGTATGAAGGAGTGTGCGGAAGAGCTTTTAGAAAGGCTAAAACTGATTTTAAAAACGAAAATATATGCCAAGGCCCAAACGTTAGCAATTAACACCTGGGAAATCCTCATACAGTCCCTCGCATTTGGCATTCTACAATGGATCCACTCAGATTTACAAGCGCTGGATACTAAGATACGAACAACAGTAATAAAATATAGAAGGCATCACCCAAATTCATCATGCAATAGACTTTATGTCCCACGGAAAAAGGGTGGAAGTGGGCTTATGAATCTGGAAATGATGCATGACAGCCAAGTTGTAAAACTCTATCAGTACTTCAGAAACGTTAGAAACGCCCTTCACGAAGCAATTGTAAAAATCGACAAGGTCTCCTCATTGAATCTTTCCCAAGAACAGACACCTGAAATCAGCAAAACTATAGGGCAACTACTGATTGAATGGAAGAGTAAGACCCTACACGGAAAATACGCGGCAGCACTTGTGAGTCCCGAAGTTGACAGCAACTTGTCTACAAAATATGTGACAGAGGGTTATCTCAGAACTGAAACAGAGGGCTTTATAGGAGCCATTCAAGACCAAGTGATAGCCACCAGAAATTATAGGAAATATATATTGACGACAGATGTAGAATGTGCTCTGCGACTGCCGAGTCCATACGGTATCTGTCGTCAGGATGTACATATCTTGCCCCAAGAGACTACCTAGACCGTCATAATAAAGTTACCGGAATTATACACTAGGAACTCTGCAGGAAATATGGGCTAATTAACAACAAGACTATTACAAATACGTACCTGAAGCCATAATCGAGAATGGGGAAGTTAAAATTTACTGGGATATGGACATAGTGACTGACAGAATGGTGAGTCTGATATAGTTGTTCTTAGGAAAAAAGACAAGGAAGCATTTATAATTAACATCGCAATACCACTCGATGAAATTATTAGAAATACAAAAACCGAGAAAATAGCCAAGTATCAGGATCTTGCCAATGAACTACGAGATATATATGAGCTTCAAAGGGTCGTTGTTCTTTCGGTAATTATTTCCTCTAATGGTCTGATAGAGAAAAACGCTAGACAAAACTTTGAAAAAATGGGATTAGTGGATCTAACACACATAATTAATTTAGCTCAAAAAGCTGCCATCTTAGCGACTTACAGCACAATTCATCGGGTTCTAGCTCATCTGTGAGAAGTTGGCTGATTTAAATAATAATAATATAGCAGGAGAAACTGACTTCCATCTATCAAGCATTTGGTGAGTAGCGAGACCAGTTACTCCAGCTGGGGTACTGAACTGAACTGAACCGGCAGCCCTAGAGCACCCGGGAGGAGAAAACGTCTTCCCCTTTGGGGTCGGTCGTGGGCCTGCCGGGCTAACCACCCACAGGACCTAACTTTGGTTCCAGCAGGCCGAAGACAGGGCCCCCACAATTGACCTTGTGCAGATAAGGTTCAAGGGCAAGGCGGTAGGGTCCAACCGGACAGACCGCCCGTTGACAACATTGGCAATGACCAAGGACGCTTTGAGTGGACGGATGAACTTCTGCATTGTTATGAAAGCAGTGCGCTCTGTGGTGTGAAAGGCTACCAGAGCATAGCGCCTTCACACCACAAAATCTGAGTGACTATGTATTCCACCTTCGTAATAGGGGCTACGTGAGGACTGCTCCTGGACCGATCAAAGAGGTGGCCGAAGGGCCGCCGCATTCACCGGTTGAGGATGTAGTTTTCCTCGTTCCACCAAGAACAGAGGGCCTCAGTACCAGATGGGGGTTACATCACATATGTTAATAAAGATGGCGCCGAAAGATAAAATTACAGGTAGTGTGTCTCTGTGCAAGTATTGTAAATCGAAAGTACAAACAGGGCCTACGTGTGTAAATTATGTTTCAATGATCACCAAAGCTGTACCAAGCGGGGAAAAGGCATCTCTTTATAAACGATAGTGAAATAATATGTTGTAATACAGAAGACGCGTTGGGTGAAAAATCTAACCTAATTCATGAAAGTGACAATCTGAAAATGCCAATTTACGATGACATCCCATTAACAGGAATCAACATTAGAAGAAACTAAAATTATAAATCAAGCCCTAGCAGTTGAAAATTATTTTTTAAAGAGTATTATTGAGCATAAAAACTATATTATAAAGCAACTGGAAGAAAAATAGCATATTTACAAATCAAACCGAATCCAAACATAACCACCGATTTCAGTACATCTTCTTCTTCCTCTAATATCTGTCCATTGATGACTTCAGATAATAATGCTCATGTACCGGTAGTTCCAATGAATATGTCAAATCAAAACAAATAACGACAGCAACTATTTAAAAAATCAAAAAGGATTAGATAGAGTGGAAACTTTCATAAGACCACAATGTATTTTTTCGTACATAAGTTTCAGCGCTCGCGGCGAGTCAGATGCGGAACTAAATTCCCCCACTACTGTCTGTCAGCCTTACCGGAAAATTTAAATTACGCAGTAGTGTGGTTAGGATTTCTTCCAGTGGCGTAACGCGGGAGAAAATTGAAGGCAAAAGCATATTAAAAAAATATATATATTTTTATTAAATAATATGTTTATTAAGTAGGAAAGAAACCCTAATATACAAACGCTACATATTAATTGGTTATACACATATACATAAAGAGATATAACAATTATAAATAAATAAATATAGATTTAAAAAAAATTAATAAATATATAGTTTAAAAAATAAATAAGTAAATATATAGATTAAAAGGAATACAAATAACAGTGAATGTTAGATACTACAGTGATAAACATTGAAAATAAATTTTGTTAAATAACATTTAAATATTAATTTCTATTTTTAAATATGAAACCATTTTTTTTCTTAAACATGTTCACGCTAGTACTATTTTTAATATCATTGGGTAATTTATTAAATTCATTCAAACCTCTAAAGAATAAAGATTTCATTGACTTCATATATCTAGTTCTATTTATGTGAAAATTATTTCTTGTTCTTGTATGATGTTGGTGTACAAAATTATTTCTTATTGTGAAACCATCAAAGTAATTTGGTAACATATTTTTAGAAAGTTTAAAAATAAAGGTCATGCACATGTAAAATATCCTTTTTTCAACAGAGAACCAATTTAACGCTTGAAGCATCCAATTTATCGGTGTATATCTATTACACCTCAAAATTATTCTCATGCCTCTATTTTGCAATTTTTGTAAACATTGTAGTTGATTTTTATCCAGTAGATACAGTATTGTAGAGCAATAATCAAAATGCGGCTGAATAATTGTTTTATAAACTGTGACTCTTGCATGTGTTGAGAGATAAGTGGAAACTCTCGAAAAAAAGAATAGTTTTTTCGAGATTTTCTTTTGGATATATTCAAAGTGATTTTTTAATTTTAAAGTATTATCAATTATAACCCCCAAATATTTAATTTCTTTTACCCATTGAATTTCCTCATTATTTATTTTTAGTTTGAGTGCATCTGAGTTACTTATGCTTAGTTTATATGATGTATTTAAGATCATAGCCTTGGTTTTTTTTACATTTAGTTTTAATTTATTTATATTTAAATATTTATTATTTACTTTGTCTAATACCTTATTCATTCTAGCCACTGTTTCAGTGAGATCTGTTCCACTGCATGATATTAAGGTATCATCCGCAAATAGATTCATAAAATCGCATTCTATTTTATTTATATCATTTAAGTAAATTATGAATAACAGTGGCCCAAGAATACTTCCCTGAGGTACCCCAATGTTATTTGTTATAGAGTTAGATATTGAGTTTCCGATCTTTGTAATTTGCAACCTGTTACTGAGGTACTGTTGAAACCACTTGTGTACATTACCTTTGATACCATAGTAATTAAGTTTCTCTAACAATATTTGCCGATCAATAGTTTCAAATGCTCTTTTAAAATCGAGAAAAACTGCAACAACGAATTTATTTTCATCTATACTGAGCTGCCATTTATTAATTGTTAGTTGCACTGCTGTTTCACATGAGTGGTTTTGCCTAAAACCAGATTGATATCCCATGAACAAATTATTATAATTAAAGTAATCAAGCAACTGTTCGTACACAGAAAGTTCCAACAATTTCTCAATATCAGGTAGAGTATTAATGGGACGGAAGTCACCTTCTTCAGCTGCTCTTTCAATTTTTGGTATTGGTGTAACTACACTCGTTTTTAGCTCTTGTGGAAAGTTACCAAATTCTAGGGAGGTATTTATAAAATTAAGGTAGACATATCCCATTGCAACAATTGTTCTTTTTATAAAATTAGAAGTCAGTACTTCATGAACACGGTTTTTTGTTTTGAGATTGGCTATAGTTGTTTTTAAGTCGTTAAGACTTAGTAACTTAAATTCATCGAAAACAGAATCAATAGTATTCAGATTTTGGTCAGACCAGTTGCTTATTGATACAATACTATTAGAAATTTCAACTATGCTGTTTACAAAGTAATTATTGAAATTGTTTGTTGCTTCTTGTTCTGTTTTAGCAAAGTAATTTCTATCATTTATATAAAATTTAACGTTTTTATAATTAATTTGTTGATTTTCTCCTTTTATAAGGGATTTTAGTGTTTTCCACATTGATTTTGGATCATTTTGATTATTACAAATTTTATTTTCATAGTAGTTTCTTTTTTTTATTTTAAGCAAGTTGACAAATTCATTCCTTTTGTTTTTGTACATATTCCAACAATTATCTTTATTTTCAGCACTACTATTTACAAAAATTTTATAAGCTACATCTCTGTCATGAGCTTTATTTTTTACTTCTGCATCATACCATGGCACCCAGTTTGTTTTACATGATATTTCAATTATTGGAGCTACACTATCTAATACTGTTTTACATTGGTCTAATATGTTTTTATATATTATATTAACATCATTGCTACCATAAAGCCAATTGCAAGAAATAAGTTCTAAATTGATTTTGTCAAAAATATCATCATTTAATTTTCTATATATATAGTTGCTACTAACATTAATATTTTGTCTGTTACTTAGATTAATGCTTATCGCAGAGTGATCACTAATTTTGGGAGTATTATGAACTATAACCTTTACACCATTTTGATTTGTTAACACATAATCAATTAATGTTGAACTTAAATTTGTACATCTAGTATACTCATTTATAAGTTGTTCAACACCATACCTTAGAAACATATCTTTTAATTTTTTTGCATAAAAACTGTTATCAAAAAAGTTTATATTTATGTCACCAACTATTATACATTTACAATCATTTGCAAAGTAGTCTTCACACCATTCTTCCAATGTTTCTAAAAATATTGCGTGACTTGCATTGGGGGAATGACACACTCCACCAATTAACCATTTAGTTCCATTGACACTTGCATTAACAAACTGGCTCCAGTAGTTAGCTTCCAGAATATAGCAGTTTTTAATTGAAAAACTAATTGTCTCCCTAATGTAAATAAGAACACCTCCAGTGTGACGACTTTTAGAATTACACCTTACACATTTGTAACCTTTTACATTAACTTCCACATCACTTGTACAGCGAGCTTCGCTTAAGATTATGATTGATGGATTATAACGAAATAACTCATAAACAATTTCAGATTTGTGTGCCAAGAAACTTTCAGAATTTACATAAATGATGTCACTATTATAGCATATATTAGGGTATTCTAAATGTTTTTTCTATGGGCAAAGTTTGCATCAACAATAGTAGGTACATTATTTATATAACGAATTGTTTTATTTGCTCCTTCTTTGTTCAAATTATTTAACTGTTCCTTTACAGTTTTATAGTGATCTCTCTGCATCTTGGTTTGGTCCGAAAAAATTTTTACTCCTGGCACATTGATTAATTTTCTATTTTTTTTAAAACTGTTAGAGTATCCTGGCCATTCTGTAAAACAACTTTTAGTGGTCTATTTTTGTCTTTGTTAAATTTTGCTACCCGAAAAACATTAATTTTTGTCAAATCCACTTCGATATTTTCTAAACATTTTTTTACGGAATTTTTTTCTTCCTCATTCCTCTCAGAGTGCGTAGTTCCAGCAGGTTCTTTAATGTTAAGAATCATTATATTAGATGCTCTCCTCTGCCTCTCATAGATCTCGGAGATTAATGTTTCATTATTAATTGCCATAACGTTAACGTCAGGCACAATTCCTCCTAAATTTGTTTTTGTTTGAATATCCTTCACTTGTGATTCCAAATCATCAATCTTTTTTATTAGTGAAGGTATTTGCTTAAAACTTTTTTCGCATTCCTCACATAGAAAGATCAATTTCCGTTTTTTTAATTCCATGCATCTTGCTTCAGAGCCAGAAAGTCCTGAACAAGGTTGACAGAATTGATTTTTACAGCTGTCACAATAATAAGTCGTCCCTCCATCCTTATTACAGGCAATACAAGCTGCCATTTTAATGAACTTAAATAATTAATCCTTTAAAGTTTAATCCGGTCCTGTTTAATGTATTCAAATATTAATCTGTTTACGGATTTTTTCCTCCGTGTGATAAGTGTGTTTTTTATATATATTTTTTATGTTCTCTTTTATCTGTCACCTGAATTTTATTTACACTGAATTTAATGTTTATTAATTGTTACTATAATTTCCTATTATTAATTACTGTGTAACTTAATTCACTTTTTTTTTTACTGAGTTTATAGGCAACAATTTGATATAATTTTTATTTTATTTTTCAACTATTAACCACCGAAATTAACGTTTTTAGTAGAGCACAAATAATATGTGTAATCACCTCCAACCTCACAACAAAATACCTAACTAAAATACATGTACATGTACGTAAATATGATGTACAGATATTTATACACTAATTTAAGCCAAAAACAGTTAACAATATTTAAATATAATGACATTGTCATCATTCCTATTAAATAGCTCTAGGTAAACATATACAGGGTGTTGCATCATGAGAGGGACATAGCTTAATAGGAGGTAGAGAACATCAGTGGTAACCGGAACCTCCCATAGAAATGTCTCATTGGGCCTTCACTACGAAGTTACAGGGCGTTTTATAATTTTTGGCCAAACCTGTTTTTTGTCATAACTTTGACAGGGAATGAAATAACGGATTCATATTTGGTACGGCTAATGTACTAACGAGCCCCAAGAGGTACATGTATAAAAAAATATATATCCAGGTCCGGACTCACTATAATTTATGTTTCTTCTTTGCATCAATAAAACATCACCCTGTATATATTTTTTTGAAATTTCGATACGATATTCGAAAAGAGCAAGAAAAAACAAACAAAATGGCCTATTTCATTTTTTTGTTACACCTTCGTGGTTATTTAAATACGTTGTTAAATGTGCAAGAAAATGGATTACAGAACCCTATTAAATGAGAGGCACGTGAAATAAATAGTTTTATAACTAAAATTTGCAAAAATTCTATTGAGCCTAGGTGGTCTGGGTGAATCCTAATTCCGGCACGTTTTAAAGGTCCATTTTGGTAAAAAACTGTGGTCCTAATAAGTAATCGGGTATGAAATAACAAAATTTTTAATCAATCACAGTAGGCTTGTTCAAAGAATAAAAGTGACAGATAATTTAAACCATTTAGGCCTAAGCAACCAGTTACTTTGATCAAGAAAATCATCAACATTTTATACTTAATAAAAATTGGAAAAGAGAACAAACTAAAATCTAAATAAATAAAATATTTTCCATTCAATTAACAATAAATAACAAAACAATAACTAAATGTGTTTAAAAATAAAACGTAATGGGCAAGTAGAGAATTTTTTTATTATTATTTTAATAACAACTACACATAAAAACAGTTTACCCGTATTTTTTATTTTGTTTTTTTAATAATGCCTTATAGTAGAAAAAAGTCATGAAGTTTAAACTATGTTTAAACGGTTAGATATTGCCGCAAATGTTCGGGCTATTCTATTGGGTATGACGTAATAGCGTAATCGGTAGAGAAACGAGTGCTAGTGGAAGGGCGGAGCCAATAAAGTTTTGCAAAACGTATGAGTGGCTCTGTCGGCGTTATATTGAATGCGCACGCATGTTACGCTATAACGTCACGAGATAACCGGCGAACTGTCTTATTTTAAATCCACTCTAATCTTAAGCATATTCATTTTACAATAAAACCAATAATAGTGGTAAAATCACCTTGAAATTATGTTCATAACATATTGAAAAGTCAACCTAAAATGCTATATTATTACTTTTGTCATTTTTGATATTGTCTACTAGCCCATTGACACTAAACTAAATTTTCAAAATGTCCTCCCCCACATTCTGTGCATTTTCTTGCGCGTTTAGAAAGGTCACCAATTGCTCGACGTATCATTTCTGGATTATTCCGTATTTCGTCGCAGGTTGTAACGATGCGCTGGATTAAATGTTGTCTACTTTCAATTTCAATGCTATAAACCTCGTTTTTTAAGTGGCCCTATAAAAAGTAATCACAAGGGTTACAATCAGGAGATCTTGGTGGCCATTCATGTGGACCCCCGCGTCCAATCCATCTATTAGGATACACATTGTTTAAGTGTTCTCTTACTTGAAGGTTAAAATGTGGTGGGGCCCCATCATGCTGAAACAACATGCCTCTTATACCGATATTTTCTAACATATTCGGTAAAATGTTTTGAAGAAAATCAAAGTAAATTTCACCATTCAATCTTCCTTCAAAAAAATGTGGCCCTATCAAATGTCTATTCACAAGTCCGACCCAAACATTTACAGAAAACCTGTGTTGCGAACGGCGTTAGCGTACCGCATGTGGGTTTTCCTGTGCCCATTTATGATTATTTCGTGAATTGTTTACTCCATCCCTTGTAAATTGTGCCTCGTCCGTAAATAAGGTTCTGTAAATGACTGGGCGATGGTTAGACAACCAATGACAAAATGCCAGGCGGGGGATATCGTCGCCTTGTTGAAGACGCTCTACCTGCTGGATATGATATGGATGGTAACGTTCTCTTCTTAGGGTTCTCCACACTCGCCAATGAGGAATACCAGTTGCCAAACTGATTCGTCTAGTGCTCATATTTGGGTTTTCTTGAACTACGTTTATAATATTGTTTTGTTCCTGCACACCTTGTTGTAAAACACGCTCCACAACTGCATAATTAGGAAACTTTCCGTATTGTCTTGCATACTGGAACACCGTACTAAAGGTTTTATGATTAGGGCATCGACGACCAGGAAAACGCAGCCGATATTCTCTTTCCGCCGACCTACCATTTCCATTACAGAAACCATAGATGAATATTATGTCAGCATATTCCACGTTTGTAAATTTTACTGGCATAGTTAAAATATTTTCACAAGTTTTCACTAACTAAATGCGGATTATTGACACATTAAATTACTAACAACAACAATTATTCAACTGTTTAGGAGATTTCTTTTTATTATCTGTCACTTTGAACAAGCCTACTGTGATTGATTAAAAATTTTGTTATTTCATACCCGATTACTTATTAGGACCACAGTTTTTTACCAAAATGGACCTTTAAAACGTGCCGGAATTAGGATTCACCCAGACCACCTAGGCTCAATAGAATTTTTGCAAATTTTAGTTATAAAACTATTTATTTCACATGCCTCTCATTTAATAGGGTTCTGTAATCCATTTTCTTGCACATTTAACAACGTATTTAAATAACCACGAAGGTGTAACAAAAAAATGAAATAGGCCATTTTGTTTGTTTTTTCTTGCTCTTTTCGAATATCGTATCGAAATTTCAAAAAAATATATACAGGGTGATGTTTTATTGATGCAAAGAAGAAACATAAATTATAGTGAGTCCGGACCTGGACATATTTTTTGTATACATGTTCCTCTTGGGGCTCGTTAGTACATTAGCCGTACCAAATATGAATCCGTTATTTCATTCCCTGTCAAAGTTATGACAAAAAGCAGGTTTGGCCAAAAATTATAAAACGCCCTGTAACTTCGTAGTGAAGGCCCAATGAGACATTTCTATGGGAGGTTCCGGTTACCACTGATGTTCTCTACCTCCTTTTAAGCTATGTCCCTCTCATGATGCAACACCCTGTATAGAAATATGTTTTAACTATTCATATATAATACATTGAAAAAATAATATTTGTATAACATATTCATTATCATACATGTATGTTAGAAGGTGGTTGGACACATTAAAAACTCTATTTATAATTATGTACTGTTGTGAGCAGAAAAAAATTGGACCAACTTTTTTTTTCTAATGTAAATCTGTCTCTATTTGAATATGTAATGAGTAGCCGAAATAAAACAGATATCACTTCTAATTTATTTTTTATTTTAATGCTGTAGTTATTGCTATAGTAAATGATGGATGGTTAATGAGACAAACTGCACTGCGTTATAACATTATCAAAAATTTGGTATGTAACATTTTAAGAAAGTGGAGAATAAACAGTACGATTAGTAGAAATCCTGGATCAAAGGACAAAGGATATCCTACTTAACAAGAAACTAACTATTAATATTTCATTATTGCACCGTTTGTATTTATAACTTCTATAAGTCTGTTTGGTATAGAATTAAATAACCTTATACAATAATCGTTTTCCAATGCATTATTTGCTATTTCCAGTAATTCTTCTGCATTCCGTGGTCTCACATTTCGTTTTTGGATACGTCTTACGAGTAGTCCCCATACTTCTTCCACAGGGTTAAGATCTGGACTATGGGACTATGATGACTGGGCCAGTTAAGAACATTGATGTTGTTATCTTGAAACCAGTTAGTTATGGTATGAGCAGTATGAACAGAACAATTGTCTTGTTGAAATATGAACGCATTATTAGGAAATAATTGTGACACAGAAGGGAGAATAATATTGTCTAAAATCCTAATATACGTTTCACTATTAAATCGTTCCTCAATATGTCACAAAACACCAGGACCACATGCTGATATCCAAGCCCACATATTGACGGAAAATCTACCACTTTTATCATTATTAGATATATATATTTCTCATCGAATTGAGTATTCGGAGGGCGGTAAACACGAATACGACCGCTGTGTGTTGACTGGAAATTTTTTTCGTTTGTAAACATTACATTATTCCAAAAATTTACATCATGCGCTAAAAATTCAAGCGCAAATCCTACTCGAACTTCTTTATGTTCAGATATAAGTATTTCTGTGCTGCTGCATGACAGCGTAGCGCCGAGTCTCTTGCTCGCCAGCGACCAGTACTACTCGATCCAGGAAAATTCGTTTCTTCAGCAGCCTGAATAACTGAGTAAAATG
Source organism: Leptura quadrifasciata (assembly GCA_963675555.1). Taxonomy (NCBI): domain Eukaryota; kingdom Metazoa; phylum Arthropoda; class Insecta; order Coleoptera; family Cerambycidae; genus Leptura; species Leptura quadrifasciata. The sequence goes on from OY776679.1 coordinate 47,644,838, forward strand.
GATTTTCTATTAAAGCATTTACCAATTGCAAATTTTGTTGTTGAGTTGATATCCTTCTTTGCCCTGATCCAGGATTTCTACTAATCGTACCGTTTATTCTCCACTTTCTTAAAATGTTACACATCGAATTTTTGTCAATATTATAATGTAGTGCAGTTTGTCTCATTGACCATCTATCTTCTGCTTTAGCAATAACTCCAGATTTAACTAAATCGCTTATATGAGGCATATTAGTTTTTTGCACACTTGCAATTATATTCACGCCTTGCTCTCATGATCAATATTGTAATTCTACTATCGTCCACTGGATGGCGCCACGAATGCAACGTTAAATTTATTTATTATCTTCCTCTCTGTCACACACCCGGTCCAGCTCAGTTTTCATTTTTAATAAAGATGGTTGGCTACGATGTTATCCGCCGGAAAATGAACAAAACTAAGAAGAAACACATTTCATCGTCTGAAAATTCATCGACGAGGGAACAAAACCCCCACAACAGCTGCGCTACAATTTATTTCTAAAATATGTCTTCAAAGTGGAAGATAGAAGTATCGCAGTTAAACTTGATTTTTCAGGTGCATATATGGCTTCTGTTGGTCTGAAAGAGACACATTTTCTTATAAAGGTGTATAAAAGTCACAGAAAATATTTAAGATTTAAAATTAAAAATACCTTGCATGAATATGCAAGTATTACTTTTGGTCTGAATAGTTGAATAAATGAATAAATAAATAAATGTTTTGTAACAGTCTTCCAAGTCACTTGAATGACTCTTAAGTCTAGGAGAGAGATCTAGATTTATCTGAGTAAAGGAGACGAGGCCCTATAGTTTATAGTGGGACCCGAACCACTTATTGGGGATAATTTCTATTTGAAAATTATTTCACAGTAGGTAGGGCTTGAACCCACCTCGCTAGTTATGCTCAGAAGGAAAGCTAGACACGTTGACCCACTGAGCTAACATCTCCGATGTGAGTGTTCCCTTGGTTTTACCAAACTGTTAAAACCAGTATTACAGTTGCTGCGAGGAAAATAACTTACATCAGTTGCATACTTGGATGATTTCTGTTGATTGATGACTCTTATGAAAAATGTGTTAGTAATGTAAAGACAACATTAGATGTTATGTGTAAGTTAGGCTTTATCATAAATTATAAATAAAGCCTTACACGCAAAAAGCAATAATGTAAATTTCTTGGAATTTTACACAATACTGATTCTAGGATGATACAAGTTGCTCCGGAGAAACTCGTTGATGTTTATAAATGGCCTCATAACATTTCAAAAACAAAACTAGTAGTATTCGTTGCACTTGCTAGACTTGTGAGAAAAATAACTGCAATACACCCTGCGATTTATATAGTGGCTTTATGTAAAAAAATTGGAACAGGCAAAATTCCTAACCCTTTTAAAAGCCCATGGGTCATATAAAAAATACATCAGTCCCAAATTTTATTAACAGCGACTTGTACTGGTGGAAAAGAAAAATATTTACATCTCGGAATTCTATAGTTCAAAACCAAACAATTTTGAGTGGAAATTTTTTCCGACGCCCTTCTGTGGGTTTATGGCAATAACCAGAGAGCAAATGGTCAATTGAATTTAACTGAAGAATCATATATCAATAGACTGGAACTACTAGCAGCATATTTTGCATTAAAATGTTTTGCAAATGAAAGACTGCAATATTTTACTCCGAGTTGATAATACAACCATAGTGACATATATCATTCAAATGGGAGGCATTAAATTTCCAGGCCTTATTAATACCATAACACAAACAATGATATGGGATCTTAAATTACACTCATGTACAAAGGTGTACAAAATCCTAGGCCTAATGCCTTAAGATATGATTACAATTGGAGCCTCACTATAGTTTTAAACTACTTATGTACTGCTCTTATCAAGCATAGACATTTTTTCTCATTAAGATTAAAAGAAAATGGTTTTGAAATTTTATAAAGCAGTAGGATAAAAATTTCATGGATAAACAAAATTAAACCTATACTTTATGCTCTTTTCCAAACTAACCCTGCTATATCTGTACTGCGAAGACTTTAGAGGCTCACTTACATAAAGCTACCGCCTTAAGAGAAAACCAACAAAACTGTTCCTCCAAAATAATAATAAAATGCCTTTATTTGTAAATGTATAACAAATACATTACATTTCTAATGTATAAGGAAAAGTCAAGCCATGCGGGTACTTTACTTAACCTTAATTTATATGTTATAATAAATGAATATAGGTAAGTATATGATACAAATAAAGAGCAAAAGACGGAGGAAACATAAGTTTTCAACTTTAAGCCAATAGTTCCTTTATTTTATGAGATATATGGTCGAATTTTTTAAATCTGAATACATTTCTACAACAACTATTCCTTACCTTTTGTAAGCGATAATTAGTAAGCAAAATACCGCATAAACCGATCTCAACACAGACTTTTAGCCGTTGGATCATAGATAAAATCGTTGGATAAAAATAACCCTAAAATAAATATAGAAATTTCTTTAGCTTACAGTATTAAAAGAATCTTCAAATAAAGAACATCTTGTATTACAAATTTTTATTCAGTTCTTATAGGAAGTGTTATTGTGACAACTTTGCTTCATACTTTATTCTGCCAAATCTTTATTTTGACATATAGATCCGCCCAGAGAGTTGGAATAGAATAGAGTAATAAAGTGGACGTGACAACTGGCCCCGAGACAAATTTGTTTACCTACTTGAACAACCGCATTGATAGTATGCAACAAGAAGTAGGAAAATAGTTCCGCCGTCGCCCCGCAGCTAAATAAAGAATACATTTGAGGATTTCTTAAATGAGCATGCATGCATAAATGTCAAATAAAAGAAAACCTTATTAAAGGATCGATACTACCTAGATTGCAATAACTACAAAGTTCGGCAGGGTGGCAAATGTTCCGAAACGTTTGCGAAGTTTTACAACAGGCCTATTGTTGACAAAAATGTTTTCGCTAGGTCAATTTTTTAGGATTTTTGGAAATAGATTTTCTTGTTCTTGAAAAGGAAGTTTTTTGTTCATTTTCGATGATCTCAAATCGCTGTAAATATCTACAATATTGATCATGAGAGCAAGGCGTGAATATAATGATAAGATAAACGAATTTACCTTAAGTGAAGTTCAATCTTGCCTTGCTTGAAATGATCAAACCCTTCCCACCCACTGTGTTATGTTCAGGAAGTAATTTCCTTCCTAGTTACGTTTCACGCTATTCTAAATAAACCCTTGATTATTTCGATTTGAGATCTTAATTCTTTCTCTAAAGAAACTGAGAGCTGGACCGGGTGTGTGACAGAGAGGAAGATAATAAATAAATTTAACGTTGCATTTGTGGCGCCATCCAGGGGACGATAGTAGAACTACAATATTGATCATTTCAAGCAAGGCATTCATATAATTAAGACTGAACGTCGTTCGTTTAATCTTATAGTAGATTATGACAACTAACTGACAATGCCACAAAAATTAAAGTTAGATGTACACAACTAGATTTTAGCAAAATACCGTTATAAGACTTGTGCTATTTTTTTTTGCTTACGACCGTACATGGTGACTTTTTGGCCAAACAATTTGATGGCAACTTATTTAGGGTGAGTAAGTACACAATCTTACACCATAAACCTGCAATAAAAAAATTAAAATGGTAATGTGCTACGTGTGTATACATTATCAATAGCAAGATTGAACATCAGGCTCTAGTTTACTACTCTACCATGCATCAAATATTAGAAAGCAAAAGAAACATCTACGCTATATACATTTTTTACACAAACATCTTAACTATATATTAGTTGGGATTCAGACCCGATTACCATTAGACAGCCCACCGTATTATTATTATTACTATATCCAGGTACATATTTTCACATCATATAATTAAATTTAAATAAAAATGTTACGACCAATTCGAACATTTGTGGATCAATTATAAAAATTTTCGCATTTTCTTTTGGATTTTCTTCATTTTTGTCGCTTCCATATCTCTCCTTAAACATCAGGCATGCCAGTAACATCTAATTGTAATAAATAGTCATAAAAATATGTTGCTATTTTCTGGGCTACATAATTCTATTTTGTTGGCATTCTTCATAATTGTGTTTGCCAAAATGTCTGCAATTCCTCTCAAATGAAAAATATTGTTTATAACTGTATTAAACACTCCTTCCCAAGACATTATCGTTTCAAAAATATATTCTCTTGCATTATGCAATCTGTTTCCACTTGAAAATTTTTTTTGCCAAAGTAAACAATATATGTTCAGCAAAATCATTATTGTTGGGATCAAGTAAAATTTGCTTGCAGTTGTCGCAAACATGGTGAGCTAGGAATTTTTTACATAAGCATCCAGATATGTAGTAGACAGCATTGCCCTCAGTAAAGTTTTCAATGTCTTTTTGAGCGGAAGTTTCATGAAGGTTTAGATGTTTGGGAATTGACACAGAACTAAAAGAATTAGTTCGTTCTGTTTTAGAGCCACTGAAGTTTACTAAGCTTCACAAAAATTAAATGTGTCTACTTGGCAATTAGTGATTAGTAATATTTGACAATTTTGATAATTGCATAATAAGAACATGTTTGAACCTGTTTTGGAGATGGATTTTGACAACACTCATGCTGGTGACGAATAGTGGCAACAAATTTTCCACAGGATCTTGATTTAGACGCCTGGTACACAATGTATTGATGGAAAAATTGCATCTTAAATCCTCGGCCAGTTGTAATACTGAATTTATTGTCAAACGAAACCTGTCAGACAGGGGGGTCGAGATTTTCCCCTCTCACTCAGGAATAGACATTTCTGAAAAGGTTTGTCCATGTCACGCAAAAAGTTTTCGTGTTCAGAGCCTTCTGTGATGGCATAATTTAATTTATCTGGTACTGTTTTGTTTTGTAAAGATGAATTCAGCAAATCAAAAAGTTTGTCCATGTCTGACAGAAATGTGGAGGTTACAGACTTCATGTTTGCCAATGAAATAACAAGTGGTTTTGGTTTTTTTTATAGTGTACATTTCAGCCGAGTTGAACAGAAATATATGAGGAAATATTGTTGTATAAATAAATAACACGTGCAATATGCGTAGATCGGGAGAACACTTGTGCTGCATAAGCCACATTCATTTTTGAGAAGTGTGTCAGCTTAAAATAATTTTCTGAAATTCGTGGTATCCAATTTAATGGAGATTTTGGATGTTCATTGACATAAAAAACTTTCATTAATTCTTGCCAATCGACAATACCGCCCTTACATAAAAGTTTCTTGCTTAGCAAATTGTTCCGTAGGCATTTCAAAAGATGAGTTGGATCGTAAATAACATAGATTTTACCGTTATTTCTCTCATAGAATGGCTTATCTGGGGACACTCTTAAAGAGTTTGCCAAATCTTTGTTTTTGCTCCCAAGTCGCACACAACTGACTTGACGATTAAGCCAGTTTCGTTAATTTTGTTGATGGTCTGCAATATCAAGTCAGATGTTTTTTTTTTGGGTCGTCTGTGTTGCCTAGGAACCAATAACCTACTACTTGCTTTACATTTTTGTTACCCATGCAATCATGGCGACTAACGCTGTTGTAGCCACAGATAGTTCACGTGTATCTCCAATATCCACAACACCAAGAAATTTATCTGCATGTTCATTGTAATGAATTTCTTTTGAAAGATGAATTTCGTCATAGAAGATAGATACAACTCTGTTTTCTGTGTGAGTATTTGCAAGATTCTTTTAAATTTAATAAAACAGAATCGTTTAAACCAGTCTGCATAAGAAAATCGCATTTGGTATTGACGTAGACATCGCTTAGTCGGTAATTGAATTATTTTTCTTACAAATGTGTAGGCCCTAGGTGTGATACATAACGGACAATGCAATATCTTTGCACTCATTCTCACGAATTTTGAAGTCTGTTGGATGAGATCTTCAATCTCGGCTACTTTTTTGTTTTTATTTTCGGTCTACCATTCCGCATCTGTTTCAGCCGGTTAATTTTACTATGCAACGCAGCTATTGTTCTTCTTTGGGAACTAATTCGCCTGGTTTTTGGTGACTCAGGCTTTTTCTGGGGTAAATTAGAACAAGGAGGAGTTATCCCGCGACTAACGTCAGTGGTTGAATCATCATTCTTTGGTTCAGACGATCCTGAAGGCATTGGGTATGCATTTTCATGAAGTTCCTTTTCATTCCCCCTCACAGTAATACAATAAACAATTTTTACCATTAAAAATTTAACAAAAAGGTGCTGGTATAAAGAAAGGTGTAACATTTTTGTATGGTATAAATCAAAGTTTTTTACAAGTTTTACAAAATAAATTATTTTGTTTCATAGAAATCTTCTCCACCTATATGTCTGAAAAAAAAAAAAAAATGGCAGTTTTACACCAAATAGTTAAGGCAAAGGTGTATACACTTCTCTTTTCTTAAAATATTTACAAAACTTCGCTGATCCTAAAATTTGTTTTTTATTTCATTTGGCAGTATGTAGGTGGAAAAAAATAAATATTATGAATTTCTGATCTGAGGACACGTTACATGAAGTACACTTGACTCCAAAGATTAGTGATCATAATATAATAACGGTAGATACCAATGAAATACAAAAAAAATTGAAACTATAAACAGAGAATTATTACTGTGTAAGCTGGAAAAAATTGGTCTTACAGGCGAGGTATTAAATTGGTTTAAATCATATCTTAACTCTAGAACACAAAATGTTAAATTCAGAAATAGCATATAGAAAAAATTGCAAACCATCCATGGCGTTCCACAAGGGACAGTTCTCGGACCAATTCTCTTCAATTTATACATAAACGATATTGTGAAATATGTAAAACATTGTAAAATATCTACGTTTGCGGATGATACTATGATATATATTGCAGGTGATGACTTACCAACAATGTTTAACTCGATGAATTATGATTTATCAGTAATAAGTAAATGGTTAGGTGATAATAGTTTGTTTAAATGTAGGTAAATCTAAATATATGTTAATAGGGAACAAATTCAAATTATCAACGTACAATCACTCATATATCCTAATTTAAGTATCGAAATTATGGGAAACAGACTAGATAAAGTAAAGGAAATCAAGTATCTAGGAGTAATTATTGATGAAAATCTTAATTTCAAAAGTCATTTCAAGTATATAATGAATAAAATGTCAAAAAAAGTTTTTTTTTTAAGAAGAATAAGCAACTGCTTAAACATGTCCATAAAAGTTTTACTTTATAAAAGTTTAATTAGTCTACACATTGACTTTTGTTCAACAGTATTATTTAACCTAAACCAAAATGAAATACAAACACTTCAAGTTATACAAAACAAAGCCATGAGAATAATTCTGAAATGTAACAAATATACACCAATAAATATAATGCTTGAAGTACTTCACTTCATGAGTGTTAAACAGCGAATTCTCTTTAGAACACTAGATATGATTTTTAAAATGAAAAACAAATTAACCCCAGATTATTTAAGAAATAAAATTAAATTCGTGAGAGACATACATACATATAATACGAGAAATGTAAATGACTTTTTTATAGATACTCGACAATCAAACAGATTAGCCAAAACGTTATTTTATAAAGGACTCACTGTATTCAACCAACTTCCTGATAATATAAAACAATGTAATAATTATTTAAAATTTAAAAAAGAACTAATTGCCCATGTATTCGAAAGTGAGAAAAATTAAAATCGTTTTATATATGTATAAAGCGGGTTTCAACATGTCAAATAAGTATACGTAATTTAATTTAATCAGAAACAATTCATAGGATAATTTACTACTGAGATACTTTTTTTTGAGAACTTATACATAGTATTATTATTTTTTTTAGTTTAGTTTAGTTTTGTATCTTATGCTCTAGAAATGTAAGTTTATAAAATAGCTTATTTGCTAAATAAAGAGATTATTATTATTATTATTAAAATAAACCTGGCAACAGATCAAATTGAAGTAAAGAAATTGACGAGAAATGGAAAGGAAGCACAATTTAGCTCTTTCAAAGTAGGAGCACTACTAGCTAAAGCGGATAAATTATTTGAGGAAAATACCTGGTTTGAAGGAATTGAAGTAACAGAATTTATGAACAAGTTTCAGGTGTCACAAAGAAGGGAAAATTATAATCATAACTACAAAAATTCCTACTTTTTTCGAGGAAAACAGAATTCTAGAAAATGGAGAGGAGAAATGCAAAGCCGTAATTATAGAGAATAGTAAACACATCATAGATAATATCACCATATTTTATATAAATATACAGTGTGTCCATAATAAAGTCTTGGAGCTCAATCACTATTTATCAGAAAATAATTTTGATATTCTTTGTCTTAGTGAGACTTGGTCGGGTGATGAGCAGATAAAATACGTTGATTTAAACAATTACATCTTGGCAACATATTATACGAGGAAAACTTATATTCATGGCAGAGAGTAGCTATATATATATATATATATATATATATATATATATATATATATATATATATATATATATATATATATATATATATATATCAGAAATAGGTTAGATTTCAAGCCGTGTCATTTTGAAAAAAATTTTTGTGAGGACATGCATTTTGAACTCTCTGCAATCCAGTTGCGAAAACATATCATTTGCTGCTGTTATAGATCTCCAACGGGAGATTTAAAAATCTTTAACAACAATCTAACAGCATTTTTAGATAATGTGTCTATATGATTGTATCAAACATTTTACTAGAGTCACAAATAGGTCTAAAACTAGAATAGACAATATTTTTACAAACTTGGACAGCGGGTGCTAGGACGCCAACACAGTTGAACCCTGTCTCTCGGATCATAAAGGGATTTTTTTTCTCATAATTTTTACAAAGTGAGTTTCAAGAAACAAACCTACAGGCCAAATATAGAGTTGTAAATAATTTTACCACTCAAAATTATAAAATGGCACTCTCAAACTGTGATTGGTCATCTCCTTTCCTAAATAAAGACACAAATGAATAATAATAAATAAATATGTTCTTTATTGGAAAAATCCAAAGGGCTATCGACCGAAGTCCTTCTGCCCATGTATTAGTACATTATTTACATAGATTTTATGACATGTACCATTTGTGACTTATGTATATGATTATATATATAGTTATTATACATGATTTGCAGGAAACAACTACTCAGCGGGCAAATACCCCGACCTGCATTGAATTATACCTTACAAATCATGAAAGATTGGTGGCCAATGTCATCTGTCAATTCCCTGACCAGACATAGACCGGTTTAGAACTTATTAGTTCTGATCAGTATGCCATAGGTCATGGAACAGATTTAGGCAGTGGGATATTTGTAACAAGGGAAACATGGACCTTCCTAATCATTTAAAAGATCTAAATGAGTTAGTTAAAGCAGCTAGTGATATGAATCAATATATGCAGCCAATTAACAATGATTTACTATTATTTTATGAGCATAATACAATTTCCGAAGACCACCCATCAACTTTTACTGTAATACAAGAGGAAGACGTTCGAACTGCCGTAAGGGAAATAAAATCCAGAGCAATGGGCGTTGACAACATCAGTATGACAATGGTTGAATTTATTCTGCCATTCATCATTGGCGTAGTTACAAAAATAATAAATGATTCTATGCAACTAGGTATATTCCCATCTATATGGAAAACTTCAGTAGTAAAGCCATTGCCTAAAAAGCCAAACCTGGTGACATATAATGATTTGAGATTAATTCACTTAATACCTATCCTCTCAAAAATTGCTGAAAAAATAGTATGCAAAATGCTGTTAACACAATAAATAGTTGTAATATTTTGCCGAAAATACAATCTGGCTTTAGACTACACTATAGCACTTGCTCTGCACTTACCAAGGTAACTAATGATTTAACAGCAGCTATGGATCAGTCAAAGGCGTCATGTCTAGTCCTGCTAGATTACAGCAAAGCATTTGATTTAATAAACCACAACATGCTACTAGCAAAATTACATTACATAGGACTAGACCCATTGTTCTGCTGCTGGTTTGAAGATTACCTAAAGAACAGGTCTCTAATTGTAGATATTGATGGCAGTAGGTCACCTAACAAAATATCAGTCGACATAGGGGTTCCTCAAGGAAGCATCTTAGGTCCCATCATATTCACCATATATACTTCAGATCTACCAAAGGCAATACTGTATTGTAATGTTCATCTTTATGCCGACGATGTACAACTGATGACATCATTTGATCCCTCGGACACAAATATTGCATTGCGACATCTAAATGATGATTTACACAGGATACTGAACTGGTCACAGGATCATGCTAAGGTGCTTAATGTCAATAAAAGAGGTGTACTATTTGTGGGTAATCAACGAATATTATGATGTAAAGTCGCACAATTTAATTTTTCAACTGTGCATATAGACAATGTAGAAATACCTATCAAAGACCAGGTTAGAAACTTAGGAGTTACATTTGACAGTCGGTTAAATTTTGAGCAGCACGTTTCACATCAGTTAAAGGCATGTTATATAAAACTAAAATCTTTGTATTCATTTAAATGCCTACTCCCTGCAGATGTTAAATATAGGCTAATCGAGTCTTTAATCTTCCCACAGTTTGATTATTGCTTACCAATGTACTATAACTTTTTATGCTCAAACTATAAGCACAAACTACAAGAGGCTCAAAACGCATGTATGCGTCTTGTATACCAGGCAAAAAAATATGACCACATAACACCCTTATATAATGATCATAAGCATCTGAAAGTTGAGTATAGATACCGTTATTTACTTGGAGTGTTCCTTATGAAAATCTTTGTATATAAATGCCCAGAATACTTATATGAGTTGTTAATCCCTAGAAGAAACATACATAGTTTAAATTTAAGAAATAATGCCTTATTTAACATATACCAACACAAAACTTCCAAATTTAAATGTTCCTTTAGTTATGTTTCAATCAATTGTTTAAATAATCCCATATACTCAAATCTTCTAGCTAGTTATAATGCACCACATATTTTTAAAGCTAAATACAGACAGGTGATAACATCCCAGCAAGTCAGTGATCCACATTAGATTGCAATTTATGTATTTGTATTGGTGGACTTAACCCATATACTGTTATTATACATGATTTGCAGGATATATATATTATATATATATATATACATATATGTTATATTAGAAATATACTATGATATATATTATCGAGACAGGCTTAACCTTCTCAAACATATCGTATTACATACTGCCTAACAGCTCTTCTCAATAACCACTCACGCTGCATGAGCATTGTATTTCAATTCTAAGTAATCCTGATTGTGCTGAATCAGCAACACTGTTTCCTTTGTTCTCAAAACATTATAAATATTACCAACAACCTTTTTGTAATCAGTCTTATACTCACTTTCGAATAAACCAGTCTAAATCATTATTGTATTTTCTTAACGAGTCAACGTTGACTCCAGTGTTAAATAAAATAAAGTTTTTAAAAAGTTAAATCTACAATTCACTATCTAACATTGGCGCAGTCGTGGCGGATCTGAAAAACACGCACAGTTCGGGAGCGTAACCAGTAGCAAGCATATCTGAGGGAACAAGGAGTCCATCTGAAAAAGGTGCCTAACCGGACGAAAAGAGCTTCTGGAACAAGGAGAACTTCTTAGCTGTGGTGGTGGATCCCAATCCTTTGTTCAGAAGAACCTACATTATTCTCAAACGCACAGAAGCGAAACAATAATAATTATCAAGAAATACAAGCAACAAAGCAACATTTCAAATCAGCACGATTCAACAATTAGCAAGTAAGAATTTCAACCCATCCCATCGTTGGTGTCTTCGGCATCAAAGGCAACCCTGTGGAAGGAACATCCAGTGACGCCCCTGGCAGAGAAAGACCTTTGGTGAAGCTAAGCTCACGAAGTCGCATTCAACCGGACCACGAGGAATGAAAAATTTAGGGTAAGTCATTTTTGAATCGTCTCGCAATTATTGATTTTCAACGACATAATTATACATTATATTTGATCGAAATACATTGCATTGCTACATACAGTTCTAATATCTAAAATAGTAATTTTATTTAAACTTGAAACAAAATATCTTGATTATAATTTGTGTGACCTATATAAATAACCGTAATCATATACTGTTCCTATCGTAACATTATTTTTATGGTAATATCATATACTCTTTAAGTGCGAATTTATCTAATTAACTGTAATCATGTACCATTGTTATCTTAGCATTTTTATCATAATATAATATTACATATCACATAAAAGGTTAAGGTTAAAGCCGTAAGACAAGCTTGTGTTCTATAATGCCGTTTAAAGTGTAAATTGTTTACATTCAAATATAAAATTATCAGAGATATACTACTTCCAAACTCAAAACGCTTTTAAACCAAACGCGTTTTTCAAATTAATCTAGCTATTTTTATAATATAAATTTTAAATATTACAGAATAAATAACACATTCTTGCACATTTCATATACAAAATTTATTAAACACCAGTAGCGTACTAACTTAAATTGGAAAAAGGCGTTTTAAGTTATTTAATTATCTAAATACTATAAATAAAATGGCTACCACTACAAATTCCAATGTAAACAATTCAATCACTACAAATGCTAACAATTCAATCGCTGCAAACGAAACCATAAATATTGAACCTTATAGGTTAAGCGAAATGTTTTCCATAGTGCCCGAATTTGACGGCAACCCCATATTCTTGCAGACATTTATTACAGCCTGTATACTCGCACAAGGGATCGCTGTCGATGATCAGCGCATCTTATTAACGCTTCACATAAAAAATAAACTACGCGGAAAAGCCGCAGAATTAATAAATTCCCGAAACCCTGCTACATGGGCAGAAATCAAAAGTTTACTTGAAGCGCATTTTGGCGACTCTCCCGACCTGACAACGAAACCGCACTAATATTTGTATCAAGACTACAAATGCACAACACGAAAATGCACGCAGCAGTGCAAAAGCAGACTCTAACTCTAGAGGAAAAAACTGCTCAATGTAACCTCATTGAAAATATGACATTGACCACTTTATTAACCGGATTAGAACCCAAATTAGGCCAAATCATTAGGGCTGGTAACCCTGGCGACATGTTAGACGCAATAAACCGCATTAAACGTGAATTGCAATTATCCTATTTTGAATCACAAAAATTTTCTAATAGAGTTCTAAATAAAAATCCCATTCAAAACCCACAAAGACGTCCAAACTCCCTACAATTTTGCACCTTCTGCAAAAGAAACGGACACCATGTTAACGAATGCCGCACAAGGCAAAACTATCAATCCCCATCTCCCAATTTCACACCAAATGCTTATTCTAATCAAGCACGGCTTCCAAGGCAACATTTCCAGAGTACATCTAACCATAGACCACAAAACTTTCAAAATTTCTCTAATCAGCAACACAATTATTCTCAACAGAACAGGCCCTCAGCTATCAGGCCAAATCCAAACTTCAACCAGCAGAGACCTTCTGCCATTCAGCCAAACCCAAATTTCAATAGGTTCAATCAACAAAAGACACATCACCTAAATCAAGAATCTTATGATAACTACACTGATAACCCAAACCAATATGAAAATTATCCTGTAAATTATTCTACCAATTATCCTCCCAATTATTCTAACGAAAACGATTGTGATTACGATTTTGAAACCCAACAATGCGAGAAATATACTGCTAATTCTCAACCTCAACAGCACGAGGATTATACTGCTAATCCTCCGGATTTTTGCATAGGCCCGGAGTATTCCACGAATACTCCAACACAAGAAATGGACGAACTAGACCAAATTTCCCGCCAAGTCCAAGCGATAAACCTCAAGGACAATTCCAACCCACATTCGCATCCTCAAGAACAATGTTTCATGTAAAATTACCATCTAACCCTCCATTTACAGTAAGTTCAGCAAACCTGTTTTTCATGAAAGACCCGACAAACAAATTTAATATTTTAATCGACATGGGTGCAGATATTTCCGTTTTCAAACCCAAAGCAACAGAAATTTATAATCTAAGACACCCCGAAAATTTAAATATACAAGTAATAAGTCAAAAAATGAATATCACTGAATCCGTTGTCATACCATTCAATTTTAACAATCCATGCAAAGTTTATGTACATGATTTAGATACAGAGTTTGATGGCTTTGTAGGTATCGACTTTCTAGAACATTACGAATGCATTATAGATTTCAAAAATAATCAACTAATCACCAATTTTAAAAATATACCATTATTTAAAGTTAACGAATATTTACCTTTTCAACCAGTTACAAATTCAAACAAAAAAATTAATTATCACATTTCAGACATCATTAATCAAAATCTTAATTTTTTCGAACCAGACACTGAAGAAATATTTGAATTTTATTGTGACACTGACGCTATACCGCTAGTTCAGGAACAAGAAAAAATACACTTACCTAACACCGTTGCAAAGACAAACATACAAAACGAATTTTTCGAGACAACGTCTGACGAAAATTATCAAAATTCAGACTCCAGTCAAATTGACAAAGGTTCTAAACTTTTAGACATGTCCTGTGAAAACAAACATCAAAATTCTACTTTTGCCGAATCACGTATCAAAAAAATATTTAAAAGCAAAGTACAAGAAACAGAAAAAACTTCAAATGCAACCCCTAACGTTAACCCACAAAAAACAAACCCTTCGAAAACAAAATCATGCTGTATAGATAAATCTAAATTGGTAAAGTTAAATTTAAACATTTCAAAAAATAATTCGAAACAAGTAAAACCAAAAGCATTAAACAGAAAAATACCTATTTCGCAAACATTATTTAAAATTAGTAATAAAATACTCAGGAAATCGAAAATTCAAAAGACAAACAAGGTAAAGAATAATCCAAGAAACACGCATACAATCCTGCGTAATCAAAACAATAGAAAAATCTATACACCCCACACAATCAGGAAAATGTACCGACAAAATTAATTTCTATCACCTGTAAAAACAATACCAAAAATTGTAGAATTTTCTAACTTAAAATTTGAACCAGTCCAGAAATTCAAATCTATATTTAAACTTGCCGTATGCCGATCCTGCGAAATAAAACACACAAAAACTTGCGACCCAAAATAATTCTCAAAATTATCTCACAAATTTTTAGTCACTTAACCGAAATATTTTAGAATATTATTACTTAAAATTAACAGTTTATATTAAAGATATTCTCCACTTTTCTCAAACTTTTCTAAATTAATATTGCTTGAAAATCTTTAAAAATAATTGTATGATAAATCAATTAATAATAATAATAATAATAATAACACCACAGGTAATGACGACCCCCTTTATCCCGGAAGGCTCTAGAAGAGCCTTGTGTGGGAGGGGGCTACACATTTAGAGACAAGGGACACACACCCAATATCCGTGTATAGTGAAAAAATCCCTCTCACAGTATTTTCCACTGCCACGGCCGGGGATCGAACCCGGAACTTTTGGGTGAGAGGCAAGTGCGCTCACCTCTCGACCACCAGTCGATCAATTATTTATCAAAATAAACTTCTTATGTAAATATTTTATTCCTTTTTCTATATTACTAGGAAACTTCTTCTCCTGTAATAAATTCTACTCTATGAAACAAAATCTTAATTATAAGGAAGTATTTTTGTTCGTTTAAATAAATACACATAAAGTACTTACATTTAATTCAAAGAAATTCATAATAATAGTACTACTTTGATAACAGTGCCTTGAACTTTTGCACAGAAGCACGTCTTGTATGTCTATGAACTTAAACATTTTAACAAGAAATGCCTGATATCCAACACCTCAATATTGCATTGTACTCATTATGATGTTTCATTACACCAACATAAACGCTTTACAAGCACAAGTAATAACAGCTGTTAATTAATAGCAAGGGCAGAAATTTAAATAACATACATTAAGAAATTTTCAAACTTTAAATTAGAACCTAAATTCAGAATAACATACCTTTTCAAATTAAAAAATTGAATTACTCAAAAACCCTGAAAATTTACAAACATACAGACGTACATAAAAATCAATCTTTCTTCAAAAATGTTCAGAATTAAATTTGTATGACCCTAAGTACAAACGAACAAATTGCCCAAAAATTTGACACATTTTTCTTGACTTTACAAAACGAAATCTTTAATAGATTACTCTAAAATACAAATTACAAACAAACCCTACACCTTACAACATTTGACAACTTTTATACTTACACGAGACAAAACTTCTAGTAGATTACGAAAACAAAACGTAAAACTACAAATTTCACACAACTACTATATCGAAAAATTGTGAACTTACTTCCACACAATAATTTCACTAAAACATCTCCCTATAAAAAGAAAATTACGAAATTATTCTGTAGTTTAGTAATAACAAAACCAACATTAACTCAAAAAAACACAGACGGACAGAATTATTTCTCTTTAGGATCAATGTTAAGACATTTATTCTCAACATTATTTTAAAAATCAAAACAATTTAGGGATTTCAAAAGAAAAACATGTTGAAAACAATACCTCAAATTTTAAATACTTATACTAGACCAATATACAAAAATTATCATTATATTTTAATTCTTCAACTACTAATCAGAACCTATCAAGAACCCCTGATAAATAAGGTTCCGTTTATAAAAATAGGTTACATCAAAAACAAATATAATTGGCAAGAACTAACAAACCACGCCAAAAGTTTTATAAAAAACGCAAAATTTGTCGAAAACCAAATCGCAAGGATCCTAACAATCCTTTGGTAATCACCAAAACCCCAAAAGCACCGTTCGACAAATCAATATCGACCCATTTCAATTCTCACACAAAACATACACTGACACCTACAAAAATTGACAAATTCACACAGCTTACACTGTCCTACACAAGATTGCAAAATCAATCGTAAACATCCTTATGTTACAATTTCGACACTATAATCATGTAACACGAGCATTTACATTCTCTCATTCTCTGACCAACTTCTTAAAATAAAAAGAAATTATTTTCTCGTAATATTTACATAGAATTATTATCCGAAACGTACATCACCCTAATTCTGACAAGTAGTAACCATTTCACGAATTTAATTTCAAACAATTATTCCTTCAAAAATCTCATTTATAATTTTCCGAATAATTCCATCAGTCAATCTCTTCATTATCTCGGAAATATAATGCGCATAGACTTATGACAATCATTTATGTTCGCATTATAAACTAATAAGTGAATCCTCTTATTCTTATAGTGACAACTCCATATCAAATGAACACGCGGTAACTACCCATCTTCAACGCTACTCCAGAATTTTCCCACTCAGAAAAATTTGTCATGCAAGAAAAAATATCCCGAAGTTTTCTAACATTCAGATAAGTTCAGTCCATCCTATGAAACTCAATCTAAAGCCCTATGTAATCAAGAGAAATGCAGGCCCGCGCCGTACATAAGGGCAAAGTCGTGTGGTGCACGACGGCGCTGAGGCGCCGAAGGCGCCGAAAAGCCTCAAAACTGAAAAGTTAAAAAAAGATAAAGCAACAAACAAAATTGTCAAAACAAAATTTATAATGATAAAAAAACCAGTAAGGAATTGCTAGCTATTACATTGTTTTTATTTGTTTATTTTTTCATTTTTACTCTTTGAGACGAGGGAACCGAATTTCTTCTCGAAAATAATATATTTTCCAAATGAGAGTACGCAATAATAGCATTTATTCGATCGATAAATTTAAAAATTATTCTGAAGACGAACAATTAGAGTTGAAAATTGAAAATTTATTAAACGACAAAACTCGCAATGAACGAGACATAACTGCCGTGGAACTTGTTAAAGAATTTCAATATTTACAAAATTTTGATGAAAAAGTTATTACGGCTCCAGAAGAAACTTTAAATTATATAACAATTAACAACTTAGTGGATTCTTTTCCTAATACGAGCATAATACTTCGTATTTTATTAACAATACCGGTTTCTGTTGCTACCACAGAACGATCTTTTTCAAAACTCAAAATAATAAAAAAATATTTAAGATCGACCATGGGGTAAAACCGACTAAGTAATCTTGCTATCATTTCAATAGAATCGGACCAGCTAAAATAATTAGACACCGAACATTTAATTAAACAATTTGCAAAAATTAACGCACGAAAAGCTCAATTCACTTAGCTAAAATATTAATAACAATATCCGGATATTAACCTTTAAAAGGTGACATGTTGCATTACTAGAATAATATATTGTTTTGTTTTTATTTGTCGATCAGTTTCGTCCTGTGATATATAAACGAGTATTTTTAATGTTTTAAATATTTTTTTTATTTCTTGTGCTTTTGTATTATATATTACATTTGAAACTCGGCTATCGACCAGACGATGTGGGGCGTTATTTTAAATTTGCACAAGGGCGCCAAAAGTGCTAGGCGCGGGCCTGGAGAAATGAATACTTAATCAAATATGATATTAACAATAAATGACAGTGATAAAATCGATAATAATTAATTTTTCTCAACCCACACATTATTCTAGCAATACCATTCTAAGCTGTGTTTCACATGGTTATTTTCCAAGTGTACAACCCTGTTAAAACTATTCCACATATGAATAGCAACTATTGTGACATACATTCGGAACGAAATATTAAAATATTGCGATAATACATTATAAATATGATTATTATCCTAATAAGTTATATACCCGACTACATGACGATCATACAGGAAACTAAATACATGATTAGTACACTATTTTACAAAATAGCATGTATTAATTAGCATCCGAGACCAAAACAAAAGAAATGTTAAAAATCGTTTCGATAACCACGTTTCAAAAATTGACCAAATACCAAACTGACGATAACACCTATTTCTAAAAATAATCTCAGATGACAAAATAAATTGCGAAACAATTTAATGACAACGGTACTTTCAAAAAGTAATGTTCTTTTCAAAATTAATCATTTCAATCAACTCGAAAACCTAATCAAAACCCAAATATATGTTACAACCTCAGTAATCAAAAATTTCAACACAACTATTCAAAAAATTGCAAGTCGACGAAGAAACTTTCAATAAAGCTGTTAAAGAAATTGAAACCTTAATTTTAGACATGACTAAAGACATAGAAAACATCCATGCAAAACTGAAATTTATCGAAATCTGCGAACAACTTATGGCAAGTTACTTATTTATCGAGGATAACCTAAATGACATCCTAAATTCCATCACCTTCGCGAGGTTTAAAATAATTCACACGTCAATTATAAATCCAAAGGACTTAGTAAATTCTTTACAGGAAATTTCGCAAAACCTACAAAGGAACAATTTACCGCTTCCAATCAAACTATCAAAGGTTGCACAGTACTTAGACATTATAGAACTAAAAGCTTTTCAAACAAATTCGGATCTAATATTTGTGTTAGACATACCTTTAATAGACCCTCAAACATATTCAGTATTTCAATTATACCCTATTCCTATTTTGGATAATAGAACTGGTTTATATCATGTATTATCAACTTCTCAAAAATATATCGCGAGAGATGATGATTCATTAATGTACATACCTATCTCGAACCTTGAAGAATGCAAACCACTTTATTTCAACACCAAATTATGTCCAAATTTATTTGCATACCCTATTGACAACAATGCCATATGCGAAGCCCGTCTCTTCAAAAACCTCAAAACTCTGCCAGAAAACTGCCAGACGTCATTTATCATCAGCCAAGGCTACAACGTCCAAAAAATAGACGAAAACACATGGTTAGTTATTAACGCAGAACCTCTACAAACAACCATCAACTGTCCAGAAAGAAATTCAAAAACTGAAGTCATCTACAAAAATTCAATAGTAAAATTACAACCAAATTGTTACGCCTTCATAGGCATCACAAAAATTCAAGCCAGTACCAATGAAGTAACCGACGTAAAAGACGACACTCATCCAATCCAAATTCCATTTGAATGTTGTAAACATATTCCAGACAAAATCCGAGCTCCAAATCTTAAACCACTAAAATTAAACAATCTCAACATGGAAGACCTCGAAGTTGCCAAACACAAGTTGGACCAATATTCCAGAGATTTAGATGATTTGATCAACGAACCCTTTATAACAAAACACATATCCTGGTTCACCTATTTTATCATTGTGCTAATATTTGGACTGTTATTTCTGTACCTATTTTGTAAGTGCAGAACAAAAAGACGAAGACTAGCCATCGATGTTTCTGCATCACCCCCATCTCCACTAAGGCCTAGCAAACCCTACAGGACATTTGCTAACCTATTTCCTTCACGAAGACGACCTACCTTAAGAAGAGAAGACAACGAAGCCGAAGACATAGAACTTACCTAAAGACAAACTGTTTTGTGCCTTTTTACTGACTTTTAGTGCTAGACTCTTCAGTGAATTTTATTTCATTTGTTTAATCATTATATTTCATTATTTTTCTATCCTTTGTTAATTCCAATTTTATTAACATTTTTACGTCATTTTCATTTAAACTTATCATACTTATATTTTATGCTTTTATAGTAAAGCTATATTTTAACCCTGGTAATATTTTATCCCATTTTACAATTCAAACTTAGTATGTTTGTATTTTACGCTTTCCTGCTAAAGCTATATTTTAACTCTAACATTTTTATGTTAATTTATTTTATGAATCAAGCTTATTGTGCTTGCATTTCATATTTTAGACGGTAAGGTTATATTCTGTATTTTAAACCTTACGATTTAACATTTTTGTATCTTTTATATTTTTCCAAATTGTACCATTACCTTTTATATACATTTTATATTCATTTCAAAAGTTGCTGCATAAAACACCAACTTTTTTTATAAGGGGGAAGCTGTTATATTAGAAATATACTATGATATATAATATTATCGAGACAGGCTTAACCTTCTCAAACATATCGTATTACATACTGCGTAACAGCTCTTCTCAATAACCACTCACGCTGCATGAGCATTGTATTTCAACTCTAAGTAATCCTGATTGTGCTGAATCAGCAACACTGTTTCCTTTGTTCTCAAAACATTATAAATATTACCAACAACCTTTTTGTAATCAGTCTTATACTCACTTTCGAATAAACCAGTCTAAATCATTATTGTATTTTCTTAACGAGTCAACGTTGACTCCAGTGTTAAATAAAATAAAGTTTTTAAAAAGTTAAATCTACAATTCACTATCTAACATATATATATATATATATATATATATATCCCGCTAACATTGTCGCGTCGAGTCGAATGCAATTTACATTTATTATCGCGTCCTTAGATTTATTACGTCCGCATACCAGACGCAGTATCATCATCCACGTATTTTTCGACTTTCACGCCATCTGTAACCTTCTTTTTGAGATTTACGTGCAGCACGCACGTCCTCTAACATAAAGCATAACTAAAATCAAGGTTATTTTGCAAAACACAAAATCTAGATCAGGAATTGTAAACTGATTTTGTACGCAATATTATCTGCACAATGAAAAAAGTTGTATAACTTCAGTTCATCAAATTTCCGTTAGGGTCGTTACTGAATATACATTTTAACATATATTTTTCCCAATTTCATAACAATACTGCGTCTTTCAATCTGGCAACGCTGAAAGAAAGAAATATCTCAGTGTTATCCTAAGTTTCGGTTAGTTTGCTTATGTGCATGAATGCAGTGGCGGATTTACCAGCAGGCTGAGTAGGCTGGAGCCTAGGGCGGCAGATTTTAGGGGGCGGCAAAGAGGAGGAGAATATTTTTCATTTTAGTAATCCGTGTCAAGTTTAAATTCTAACGCGATTTTATTAAGAACAACGAAATACATCAGATAAATGTATTGAAATTATTTTCCAGCCCGTCTCGGAGGGTGAGATGGGGGAACTCATTTTCCAGTCCATCTAGGAGATGGACTGGAAAATCATTCCAATACATTTCCATTTTCCTGATGACTTCGTTGTTCTTAATGAATCCACGTTGAAATGAAAAATAAATAGCATTTAATAATTTTATTAAGTAATTTTTAGAGTATTTTAACCCTCATCTTCCCTTAGGTAAGAATGTTAAAGAGAGAGAGAGAGGTCCGACAGGGAAATATTTGTTGTTTTTGACCATAGATGAGATTAGATCAACAAAGGAGCTGGTTATTTAGCCTTTACCACCGCGACCTTTTCAGGTCTATTGTGGTGCTCCTAGAATACATTCCTTATAGTAACCTCATCCAACTTTGTCCTTTGCAATAGACTCCCCAGCTTTGATAAAGGCCCTTTTGTATAGCTGTCCCGCCTT